>JAQLOM010000001.1:11181038-11195719 GCA_030068315.1 Chrysichthys thysi
AGTACTTTAGGAAATGAATGGTCATGAAAATAAAGAACACACACTGAATGAGAAAGTGTGTCCAAACTTCTGGCCTGGACTGTATGTATGTATGTATGTGTGTGTGTGTGTGTGTGTGTGTATATATATATATATATATATATATATAATGATGCGCACATATAGTTTAACCTCCCACAAAATGCGGTGTCCGGTGACTCCAGCGCTAAGCTAGACCGGGCTCGGTGTAAAGTGTCTTTGCGCCACCTGTCGGCCATGCACTTTATCTTCCTCAATTTGGTCTTCTTTTAAAGCACTTTTCAAGCTCTTTCCAGCAGTGCCCTTTATTTTGTGCGGGACGGCACTGCGATCTTGCGAGCCGGGGGGGGGCGTGTGTGAAAAGGTAATTCAATAAATGTTTTTGATCACACAAAGTTTGAAATAAATGTTATTTGTTATGGATTCTGTAAATGTATGCACAGTATAAGGGCCTGTTGAGAGTGTATTGGTATATTTTGTGGATACATATCATGATTTGATATGCATCACAAATCCATATTTATTGGGATACATATTATATCATGAAGTCATTGGCATATAAATGGCTATAAGAAGAGTGCACTCTTGTTATATCAAATAAGTTAAGATAAGTAGGGCATGAAGTTAGCAAACCACATATAATTTCAACAACTTTCAACAATTCTCAAACAATGTATTAATAATTTTGGATTAAACAGGCTAAAATCTTGCACCTCGCCATTAAGAGCTGGCTAGATCGCACGCTGTCATGTGATCTGATTCCCATCTTCTGATAAGTGCTTTGAAGGTTTATGCTGGCAAAAGGAAGTTGCATTTAGGGATTTTTTTTCACACTTCAACATGAAAAATCTCTCCAAAAAAGCTGTCTTACTCTACACACTGCCCTCACATCTCTACACACTGACTCCATCATTCAGTTTGGATTTTTAAAAATGGGCATAGATAACCATAGTTGAAGTGTGTATACATTTTTTGGGCCCCTCTGTACATATATATGTATGTAAGTATAATTAGCAGCATGTTTGTCATTACCTGCTGCGGTGACTGGTCTTGACAGTTAAAGTAAATTTTTCCTCAGCACCACAGTTTTGGCGATTTCAGTTCACAAAAAGTCCGCTAACAGGAGTGAATATTTCACTGTTGTTTAAATAGGAGATGTACTGACCTCTCGAAATTCGTCATGAGGGGGTGGGTCTGTGTGAAGGTGTGCGTCACGTGGAGAAAATGAAGACGGCACTGTTGGTATCGATACTGTTGCAAATGAATATCTAATCCCGGACTGATTTTTAGTATCAAGTAGTATCTGATTATCGATTATGGTGGGGGTTTTTTTCTTTTAAACAGCCCTAACAAGATTCGCTGGAGATTTGTAAACACTGCTGTATGCTTACTGGTCACCTTGTACAGTTATGAAATGATTGCCCGGTGTACTCTTTGGTGTTAATTGTTACCTAGCCCCTTAACCACAGGACTGCTGATGGCTAGATGCCATGGGTGACAATTATTCACACCCCTGTAGTGACTCTAGGAACTCTCATACCAGCAGCACACTCACTAACATGCCATTACCTTGTCAGAGTACATACTGTACATACAGTACGTGTACGTGTTTAAAACGGTATCCATCAACATACACGGATGACCCGGCTCTGTTTAAAATCACTTTCTAATCATCATGCTGAAATTTGTCATGTGTTTCATATGTTTTTCTAGGTTTCGTTTATGTGATACATGAAATGTTTCTTTAAAGGTGTCATTCCCCGAGAAACCGTTTAATACTAATACAATAGGTCACTCCGAGTTACATGTGCATGCTGCACGTGAAAATGTTAGAGAGTAGAGGAGCTAACAGCAATGACCCACTGGAGGGAGCGTCACAGTGCTGTTAGCCAATCAAAGGTGATACGTTTGCATGTCATGAGTATTCATGAGTAAGAGCCAAAATCTTGTCATTCTCCCCCACCCACTCCACCACCAAATTAGAACAGCCTGAAACAGGAAAACCAGAGTATTTTTTATTTTTTTTTCCCACCAAACCAACTCACAGGGCATTCATTCATACTAGACATTACTGCAAAATTAATTAAAAAAAATAAAAAAAAAACAATGCAATGACACCTTTAAAACATTTGTCAGTGGATAAATATGGTTATTTTTTTGTATTTGTGTTTGTTTATGTTTTTTTTGTTTGTTTGTTTGTTTGTTTTGTTTTTTGAACTGCACTTTGATTCACAGTGCCTGGGGTGAAGCATTATTCCTCATGTTACAGACAGTGACTATTGGATTTCTTATCCAGCATTATAAGGGAAGCAGTGTTAAAGGTACCATATTCCACATTATTATTATTATTATTATTATTATTATTATTATTATTAACAACAGTAATGCACCAGAATAATGAGAAATGACCTCTAATTTAATCATTTCTGTGTGGTTATTTGCAGGATTGGGCTTTCTGGTCATCTATTTTGGCCTGATGGCTGTCCTTATTTCTCCTCTCACACCCATGTCGGTTGTCACCACCATGCAAGCCTCCAACATGCCAGCTATAATCTTTGGAAGGGTGGGTGACCACATGTCCAGTTGTTTAACTGAATTGTGCTGAAATGTAGCACATTTGGAAAGTCATCCTCTGAAAGCATTAAATCACCAGTTTGGATTCTCTTCATTCACAGCTCATTCAGGCAGGTACCAACTATAAAAACGGCCACACAGGACAACTGTCGGCTATTTCTGTGTTCCTGCTGTTTGCTGGGTCCCTGGCACGTATCTTCACTACAGTGCAGGTAGGGTTAGAGGCACATTTGGATCATTCCAGCTGCTTTTGTTTTGGCTGACTTGTGTGTAGACAGTTATTTAGGCAATATATGAGCAGTGGTGGCTCTGCTTACCGTTCTAGTCTATTGATCAAATGAGTTCCAGCATTTCAAAGCTGTTATGGGCATCGAGCCACTCTTAACCCTCAACTTCTGCACTGATCCTGTGTTCAGACACCCACTTTCTTCAGGAAGCATTTAGTTCTTATCTGTACATGTGTGTGACTGCTACAAATGTAGCAATGCTGCAGTGTTGAATTTTGGTTGTGAGATAAAACATCTGACCTCACAGTATTCATATCTACCATAGTATTCTATCTAGTTTTAGGCAAAAGGAAATTGTCTTGTTGTTTTGCTAGGTAACTTTCATTCAGTGTTTTTTTTTTTTTCCCCTTTTTTGTACCAAGTTAAAATAAATGTAGACATGGATTAACAATACGTCTAAATAGAAATATGGTATACAAGCTGTTTTCTTGAGCTGGCATACACACATGTCGATATAAGAAAATTTAACCTGAATTGGCTTAGGAAAAGTAAACACTCTCAAAGTTCACGGTGTAGTTCAAAGGTGTCCGCCACTGACTCTGGAGCTCATTGTACACTGTGATGTAGAAGCCTTTCTTTAAATTCCATCAAAGACCTACAATAAACTTAAATATAAAATTTTTTTTATCATTATAAATCTTCTGTTTTCTTCTTTTTATTTTGGCTGCTCCCTTTAGGGGCTGCCACAGCAAATCACCTGCTTCCATCTCACCCTATCCCTAGCATCCTCCTCTGTCACCCCAACCCTCTGCATGACCTCTTTCTCTACATCCATAATCTTCTCTGTGGTCTTTCTCTTTTCCTCCTGCCTGGCAGCTCCGTCTTCAACATCCTTTATCCAATATATCCCCTTTGCTTCCTCTGCACATGTCCAAACCATCTCAACCAACCTTGCCTCTTTAAACTTGTCTCCAAACCGCTCAACCTGAGATGTCCCTCTTAATACAGGTGTTCCCCTAGTTACGATGACCCAACTTAGAATTTTTCGAAGTTATGATGACGATTGCAACATGCTTAAAATTGTAAGATATTTAGAAAACATTTAAGATTCACAGGCAGGCATAGTTGGCAGGCCAGCATAACAGCGTATGACGTACAATATGTTTGGACGACACCCAGAAGTATGCGTCACTCGCCTTGTGTGATGCCTCATTGTCTCCCACAACTCACGAACTTGTGTATCGGTGTACTGTACAGTGCATTACTGAATGTTTTTTGTGTGCTTCAAGAGCTAATTTTAATTCAAAAGCATGTCTTCTAAATGCCCCAGCATGTCTCCTACAGGGGAAGACTTCTCTGTAGGCTAGGCTAAGATACCTAAACTACCTAAGCTAGGCTAAGATACCTAAGCTAGGCTAAGATACCTAAGCTAGGCTAAGCTCCTATCTTTTTGTTAATGCTGATTTTAACATTATGAATAATCTTTGTATATTTGGTTCCTCATTACTGCAAATTTGGTATTAAATTACATTTGAACTCCTGAATTTACTTTGATGGTCCCAGCAGACATCCTGATTAGTTTTTGCTTTGAGTAACTCATGTAATTATCAATAAAAGCACGTCAGATTTCTTGACCCAAACTTACACTGATCATTGCATGCAGGTTTCTAATGTGTCTTGTATTTTCCTGGATGTTTCTGCAGGAGACTGGTGACTCCCTGATGGCTCTTTCTTATATCATCTCATCCTGCTGTAATGGCCTAATCGCTGCTCAGATTCTCTATTACTGGAATGTCACTCCAGCAGTTAAGAAGAAAGCTGAGTAAACCTGCCACAAAACAGCAGGGAGCTGAGGCTCTTAGTGCTTTATTTCCACTCCACTTTACTTGCTGCTTTGAGCAACTTGTATGGAATCTACTTGTACATTTGGAATGAAATACATTTAAGTGTTTTTGGGTGCTGATCTCTTTTGAGATCGGTTGTTTAAAGCAGCAGGTCTTCACTGTGTTGGTACATACACATCTAGTGAGTATAGAGGGATAAATACAGAGGTATACCTACAGTGCCCTGTACAGAAGGGTATCAGTTATTACAACTATTAAAAAGCACTGTTGGGGCTTAAGCTGTAGGACCAAATATGCAACTTTCGGAAGGACCCATTAGGTCAATTATTGATGATATTTCCATTGACTGTAATATGGTCAAAGCTTGCAATACCTATTCTGTCCAGTTTTCTTTATTTTCTAATAATTTCCTTTGCTCAGGGAAATGAGAAGTTTTATTCAGATTTTAGAAACACCATGTTGGGTCCAATTTTTTTTAATTGATGTATGGATATATTCTAGTAGCTGCTAAGATGAAACATCACAAATACAAACAATGGCCAGCTAAAATGTGACAGTTGAACTTCTTCGCAAGCCCCTGTTTGTGTGTAATGTTGTTGAAAATGAGTGTTACTTTAGTGCTTTGTACCAAACACATGTAAAATGAGCGTACATAAATGTTTGCTTTTTTTCATAAAGTTCTGATGTTTTTACATTTATTTTTTTTTCTGAAAAATCGAGCAGACGTCTTCAGTTTGTTCATAACCAAATAGCAATTTAAATGTGTCTGAATAATTCTCTTCACATTATCCTTTTCACATGCCTATGTTGCTGTATTGAAGGATGAGCAAAGTGGCAAGTTGGACAATTTGATTGGTTGGTTGCAGGAAATTAGAATTCTTGATCTGAGTTTCATCAAAATTGTTTGTCCGTCAAAATATTTTGACACTGTTTGCTTCGTTGATACTAGATAAAACTCCTCAGTTACATTGGTGAAACTATTGGACACAATCAATTCTACAATCAGTCCATAGAGCATATTGTCCTTTTTTCCCCAAACTCAGAGGGTCCAACAACATACACTATGGATTCATCTTTGAAATTAAAATGTAACTAACCAAAGGCCAAGGTGTGATTTTTGGCTTGGTGTTTTCTGTGATTATTGATTCCTTTATCCTGTAGAGGGCAGCAGTTCACCTGCTGGTTTACTGCACACATTCTTCAACTCTACCCCAATTTGCACAAAAGCCTCTGTGATCCCACTTCAAACTAACATTAATCAGTCAGTCTCTCTCTCTCTCTCTCTCTCTCTCTCTCTCCCTCCCTCCCTCCCTCCCTCCCTCTCCCACTGGCAACCTTCACTTGTGTCACTCAGAGTTGCAGTGGTGCAAACATTTATTTTCTAAATGGAATGGCATCACATTTTCAGGCTCCCCCCCAGGAGATATTTTGGTTAAACACAGCAATTTGATTTCATCTGTGTTTCAGAATTTCCCATGCTGAAACACAAACAAGAATAATTCTGCCAATCTATAATCCTGCCATGATCAAACCTGACAAGTGGCAAATTAATAAACCACAGGAAGTGTGATCTGTCTGAACTTCCATAAATTATGAATTAAATAGAAGGATGAAACAGAGAGGTGTTTGATAGTGAAATATGTGTTGAGATAAACTTGGCCTTATCACCTGCGAGTTCTTGGGAGGTCTGCTCTTGAGGTGGCTTCTCCAGTAGTGAATGGTCTGTCGGCTTTTCTTTCTTTCTTTTTTTTAAAGCACAGCTGTTCAGATCTCTTCAGTGTGTGGGCCAAATGCTTATCTCCCCCCACCTGAGAGTGCATTTTCTGTGTCCATATCTTTCAATCAGTGGAACACACCACTGCCCTGCCTTTGTTTGGTGACGATAACGGCCAGACGTTCGTGTGCCAGACCGGTTTGTCACAGATTTTTTTTTTTTTTTTTTTTTTTTAGGTTCTAAAATGAATCTCTTGTTTTGCTAAAAAAAAAAAAAATGAAATGAAAAACAGTGTTAACACACACCTATAATCTACACCATATAAAAGAGATCAAATGTATAAGATACAGAATTTGTCAGGAAGCCTTTTTTTACCATTTTAGATTTGTGGATTTGTGCATCTCTCTCTCTCTCCCTCCCCCTCCCTCTACGTCGTTGCTGCAGGACCAGTCTAGTCCAGGGTGTGGCTCATTAGGGTTAGTTGTCAGTCATTCTTTCCACACTTGGCAAACACTATTAGCTGTATTAGCGCTGGTCTAATGTACACACACCTTGTCAATGCCCTCTGCAGCTGCTCACCAAGGTGGGCTCTGACCTCATCCCTTCAGGTATAAATCTCTCCTCTCAGTCTTAGCTATCATCACAAATAAGGGAAAAGGGTTAGCGCACAGTGTTGTCTTATGGCATTGCTTTTGGGTAAAACCTCAAAATTACATTTATTCATCTTTCTTTCTGTTGTGTTTGAGAAAATGTTTTCCTTATTGTTTTAATGGAATTTGTAAATGTCAAGTTTTCTTCTTCTTTTTTAACTACTAATGATTCAACCAAAGTAGAGCTTTGGATGTACTGATATTTCTACCTACAGATCGTGTATATTTAGACCAAATACTTTGGTTTCACAACAACTTTGACAGAAATGACTTGTTACATAGGGAACTGTCTTATCTTGATAGGGGTAACGTATCACCAACTTGCCAGTGGTGAGGCATATGAATAGGTGATGTTTGTGTGTGGATCAGTGCCAGTCGTTTGAAGTTGAGGCTCTATGTTTCAGTGACTTGCAGGAACCCATGTGTCTAATCTGATCACAAACCATATTCTAAACAACTACTGCACCTCACCAGCTCAACACGTCACCCACACCAATCTGTCAGTAACAAAAAAAAATGTAGGGCTTGACAGCAACTGTTGAGAGATTTGGCAGAAACTTCCCTCCCACAGTGAGGAGACTTGCCTCAGTCAAATAACAGTTTAAAGTTTCCTTATCAACGGCAGTGTAATAAGGCTGGACACACTCCATTTTTTTGTTATTTCTGATCCTAATATTTTTCACATGGTTTCTTAAACACCAATTTTTGACAGATATTGACAGTAAGGTGGAAGGATGTCCACACATACTCATATCAGCCAGACATAACAGACTTTTATCAGTCAGATCTTTCCCCTCCTCTTGCAGAGCTACACTGCTATTGCGTGAGAGCGATGTTCAGCTGTGTTATGTGAGGGTGAGTCAAACATGTATGTGTACAGTGTTGGTGGCATTTCAACCAACTGGAACAGTTCTATTAAAAAGCCAAGGGAAAAAAACTACGCCCACTCACTCACCTGCGTGCAAACAACATTTGGGGCAGGTCTGTCAGCGCATTGTGCAAGTCAGTGATCGAGTAGTTTTCTCTCTCACACAGACTATGTGTATGTGTGCTCTCAATAAAACACATTTGTTTGCACCTCAAAACTTAATCCTTACTCCTTTCTGGCCTAAACTGTAGTTATTTTAGACATTTCACTGTTTTATAGGCTAATCACTTGAGTTTTATTCACGATAGATAGTTGAGTATAGACACAGATTGGTAATGGCCAATCTCAGAAATGCACAGTGGTCAGAAATACTAAGCGACTGAAGTAGAAAGAGAGAAAAAAAAAAGCATGGGGGATGGTGGATTCAAACGACATGAGCCCCACTAGTTTTACCCTGAAAGAAAAAGTTGGGCTACTCGGAGAAACCCATAGAAACCGTTGAACAAGGATCGCTTCTTTTCTTTTCACTTCTTTGGGTCCACATTTCTCAGACATGGTGTAAATGTTGCCACCTCTTGTATCCAAATCACATATGTGATGTTAGTGACCGTATGGAGGGGTCCCAAGTTTGATCTTTTTCCCCTCCCTGAAGGACAGCATTCACTTGCATCCCTCCACAAATCAAAGCCTGGGTCGAACTAATTCATCTGATTTGTGCATTGTTGGGTTTATAAGTGCTGGAGCAGAAAAATGAGCTCTGAGAATCGGAATCAGTGCAGGGCAAGACCTGACCTTTTGACCATTCCAGGGATTTTTTTTTCCCTCTTTTGAACGATTTAGGATCTATATTTCCTGTCTGTAATCCCTTAATTGAACAAATTAGCTAGCTCTCTGTGTGTGTGTGTGTGTGTGTGTGTGTGTGTGTGTGTGTACCGTGCGTGCGGAATGGGCGAGGCCTGTAGTCTTCCCTAGGAATGCAGGTAAATACGCGCCCGTCTCCATGGTAACCTTTAATGTTTGTTTCCCTTTATACAGTACTGACATTATACGCACGTAATCGGTTTCAGATAAACCGGAACTCTTTATGGTAATATTCAAACCGCAGTCAAACTGTTCTTGGACAATTTGTGACCACCACCCCCTCTTCCCCCAGTTAACTAACCCCTCTATATCGCAGCTTCCGCTAATTGTCGTAATCTCCCCGCGCACTTGCTTACCGGCCTGAGGAAACCATGGTAACCACTTGGTGAAGCCTGGCTGCTTGTTGCCAAGAGACCTCTCACGTTATGAGAAAATCCTGCTTCCCGCTTTGAGTGTGTGCAGCATTACGCACACATTGCCTGGCAAACTTCCAGCTACTTTACCGTTTCTGCTCACGCGCTGACGTCACATTAGGGGTTAGAGACGCGCCGGCATTTTTAAACCTGTTTGTTTTCTTTTCTTCGCACCAAAGTGGCGACTACAGACAAGCTTGAGGCCGCGCGCAGTTGTTGTGCGGAAAGCCGAGGGCCAGGCTGGCTCGTTTCCGTTCTCAGGCTCACACCTGAATGAACTCCCTAATGAGCAGGAGTTAGTTGGAAACACACCCCACTCCAGGTAGACAAGCCTGAGCTTATGTGCGCGTCTAGAGCCGGGGATGAAGCTCGAGCATTGGTGCTGTTGGGGAGAAACAGTGCTGCGTATCCCATGATTCCTGCGCGCCCTGCACCCCTCCCGTGGGCCTCCGATTAGCCCAAGCGGACTCTTGGATTTCCATGAGAATAGGGGAGCTTGGTGAAAGGGTTAAAGTCCGCGGAGGAGAGGGGGGAGAGGACGGCAACACTAATTTTCTGCGCGGCGGGGAGCGCTAAAAAGGGAACAAAGCGATGCAGGGGAGGCGCTCAGGCCTGGGCTCCTTTACTATGCACACCTGCGAGCTGAAAAGCGGCGGCCAATCTGCCTCAGACACGGCCAATTACGAGCCGGACCCAAGAGCCGCTTTCACTCCGGAGAAGGATGGGAGAGCGCTGAGGGGGAGGACAGGAGAGTTTTCAAAAGAAGAAAGAGGAGAGATTTAAATCGATTGGCCCTAAATTATTCGAGCCCTCGGCCTGGTGACGGATGAGTCCCCCAACTTTCCCTGCAAGTGGCTCAGAGAGTCCTCCTCTTAGCTTTTCTCCTGCGGTTCAATATGGCACACTTACGGAGTTTAATCTTGGGCCAAAAGTAATAAACAACATGAGATTGGAAAGTTAGGTGTAACTAAAATTGAGGAGGGGGGGGGGATAAATAAACTGGATGTAAAACTACATGGGGGTGTAATGCTGCTGGTGTACTCAGGGAATGTCAGCAGTCACTCAGATTTGGGTCAGGAGTACAGGTGTGCTGACATGTACAGGAAGATCCTATTACAGGCTTCGACTTTTAAAAATGTTGTAAACAAGCACAAAATGCCAGTTACATAGATGTCTTGCACATTTCTTTGGAAGTCAGGCGGGAAGACCCCCCCCCCGGCCATTTACTAACTTAAGCTACACAACAAACTTGGTTTTTTAAAACCAATATTTAAAAAAAAAAAATAGACAGTTTGATTAATGAGAGTGGAGATTAAAATTAAAAGAAATTTTAAATATTAAGATTCAATCTTCTGTATGCACCTTTATAAAAAATAAAAATTCCCTGTATATATTTTCTGAATTTATTATTGGTGTTAAAAGTCCTTTAAATACTTTGACCTGACAATGATTAAAATAAAAAAACAGCCACTTTTCTCTTCAGCATAACTGTATGAACAAGACTTCAAGTCTCACCAGTTTGACAGAAAACACCGACAAGATTCAGACCAGACAACACTTTTTTTTACAATTTATTTTTAACCTTTTTTTTTGTTTATGCAAAAGACCCTTATAAGGGCCATAAAACTGTACAAAGGCTATTTACAGACAGTATTAAAAGGACTTTAAAAAAAAAAAATTAAATTGAAACGGCAAGTTGCACACCCACCTGGAAGGCAAATGTAAACATCCACTCATTTCATTACTTTAATATAAATTACATTAAAGTTCTTAACTCATTAGTGACCACTAGATTCCTACACTAAAACTTGTTCGACAAACGGAAAATGCTAGACTGACCGAGTTAGACCATCAAATAACCCCCAAAAAAGGCGACACGCTTCCGATTTAGCTGCACTTAGCAGCACCTGCAAACTACTTTTGCCATTTGAATTATGCAAATCTGGCATTATACAAGCAATAAGCAGACTCCAGTTGCACCCAAAGGATGTACAAGTTAATTTGGAACATACACTCATTTTCCAATCACAGCCAGGTAGTAAAAGCCCCTCCACATGGACTCCAACAGGCTAGAACATGGATAGTCCTTACATAAGGCAATACCTGGTACCGATAGGATGAGTGTATTCGGATTGGTTTAAAATTCAGCAATTAAAGAGGAACATCATAGTGCTAGGTTCATGCTAAAAGTAAATGCATTTGACATGTTATTGCTGAAATGTAGGATTTTTGTGTAGACATCCCTTGGTGACTTTGATAGTTAATTTGTGCAACTAATGTATACCCTACTTTGTTTTAAAGGATGGTGTGGAAAATCACAGAATTTGTCAGGACAAGACCATAGCCACCGTGAACAGTTGCTTCACGTCTTTCCAAAGTAAGCAGAAAAAAAAAGGTGCCCCCCCCTCCCTCCCAACTTTTAAAGTTGATCATGCTGCCTATTTTTCCTTCTCTAGCTTTGAAATTCAATGAGCTGTACTTCAACCCACACTTAAAATGCAATCACCGTTGTTAAAAAAAAAAAAAGAAGAAAAAAAAAAAAAGGCAGACTACAGAACTGGCTTACACTTGCTCCATAGGTCACATGATTTGCACATCATTGGCTATAGTAATCATGAGTGGACATGATTTCAGTGTGCCCATGTCCCCTATTCTATGCCCCATTTTGGTTTTTGATCATGATTGCCCTTTACTGCATGAATGTCCCCAATCCCTGTTAACAAAAACAGCACAAAGGCACACAGTCAGATTTCAAAATTTGGATCATATGTACAAAGGGAATGTCCCATGTTAAAAACAGAGTTCCCAAAAGTTGTAAAAAGCCACAAAATGCCAATTTCAGACATGTCTATGTTAGGACGTTCTTGTGGAAAGAACCTCCAGGCCGCATTACAAAGGTGAAATTCTGGGCAGAAAAGAAAAACCACAAAAAAACAAACAAAAAAAAAAAAAAAGTGGGCCTGGAGGGAAGAGGTGAACAAATCTACAGGAAAAAAAAAAAAAAAAAAACTGAGCAAGATCACTCAAAGAGGTAGAAAAATGTTCCTATGTGCAACAGGTACTCACAACAGCCACCAGAATCCATACGGATTACTTGTTGCACTACAAGTCTACGTAGTGATCCAGCTGAGCTAGTCCCAGTCCTTTTCCATCGCCACTTCAGATGTGTGTGAGGGGCACAGTACTGCCCAGATAGTGCTGCTGGACACTTGGGTAACCCCTCTGTGCTGTAGGGTCCCCTACATCACCTCCAGGGATGTACATGCTGATCATGTCCCTAAGGTCACCTTGAACTGCCCCACGGTGGTGGTTTGTTGCTCCGGTGGGCGAGTGAGTAAAGGCCTCTGGCTTGACCATAGACATTACAGGGCTGGGCTGCTGGGGACTGCTGCTGTACGACATTGGGCTGAGGGGAAAAAGATCATAACCACATGATGAGAAACCAAATCAAGAGACCAAGGAGTAGCCTACTGTCCAACAGGTGATGAAAATGTGAGCAATAACCTGGGTGTGAAGTTCCACAAGTATACAGGCAGAATGAACATTAAAAAGGGGAAAGGACATTTGCCCAGCCAAGCAAGAGATAACCAAAACAGATTTATATCAATCACAAGTCAAACAAGTTACCACTGTTCGGTTGTCCATGCTTAAATTATATATTATATATATATATATATATATATATATAAAATCAAATGAGCAGGACAGGTAAACCAGCACTTTGACTGGAATGCATTGCTCTCATTCGACCAATTACTAATGCAAACTTGATTCCAAAGTTGTGTTTTTATTCTAATGCATAAAGATAAATAAATAAACAAATAAATACCGGACCTGTAAGAGTTGGCGCCGTTCATGTAGGTCTGGGACATGGGCGCTGCGTACTGGAGCGGAAGCTCGTACCGGTGCAGCTGCTGTTGGTAGGCGAGCGCGTCCCCCTGCACGGCCGCGTAGCTCCCAGCCGGAGCCCAGCCGTAGCTGTCCACGCGCGGACTCCCACTCTGAGCATGCGCCGCGGCCAGCAGGCTGCCGCCGGGCAGCGGGGGATACTTCGCGGCGGAGTTGTCCTTCTTCACCGGTGGCTTGCTCTTGCGCCGGGGCTTGTACTTGTAGTCGGGGTACTCCTTCATGTGCGCCGCGCGCAGCCGCTTGGCCTCGTCGATGAACGGCCGCTTTTCGGCGTCGGTCAGCAGTTTCCACTCGGCGCCCAGGCGCTTGCTGATCTCCGAGTTGTGCATCTTCGGGTTCTCCTGGGCCATCTTGCGCCTCTGAGCTCGGGACCACACCATAAACGCGTTCATGGGCCGCTTGACTTTGTCCATGGGGTCTGCGCCGGGCGGGCACGCGCTTTTCGGAGCCGCCTGCGGCAGGTTCCCGGAGCCGCCGTGCTGCGACATGAGCTGGCCGTTGGGGTGAGGATTCTGCTGCCCCGGCTGGGTTTTCAGCTCGTGTTCCATCATGCTGTACATCATTGTGAACTCTTTACCACGCAGGCTCGTTCGGGTCGACAAAAGTTCTCTTAAGTAGCAGATGAAATCAACTCGAGGCAAACAAACAGAGCGCAGGTGCAGCTTATTGCCGCATGCTACATACACACCAGGCGAGTTGGAATGACCAAAAAACCAACCAACCAAACAAACAAACAAAAAACCCGCCACCAAACAAACACCTCGTAAGTCTAAAAACTTCCACGTGTCACAAAAAGTTCACCATTCCGACGCTTTGAGTCCCTAAGGCTGGCAGTGCGCGAGAACTTTAGGGTAGATAGAAAAACCTAAATCACAGCTGCGCTACTCCAACTACAAACTCCACAAAGCCACCTGTTGAACAGCGATTGACTCTGTGAATAATAACCGGGGGCATGACAAAAACAGTCTCTACCCGCTCGTGGTTTTAGGGAAAATTGTATTCCACTCTGGACCAATCAGAGCGCGGGGTCCTTCCCTCAGCTAATTTACATAAGGCCAACTAGTGCAGGGGCGGGGCCAAAGCGCACTTGTTGCTTAAACTCAGCTGGACTGGGGCGCTTTATCCCGACTATTATTTCTATAATGAAGGAAGAATTATTTATCTAAGGCGTATGAAGTTTCCCCATCTTGTCTTTGTATTAGAGTTGTGTTAGAGTAAATATATATTGTCTTTAGGGTAGTTTTAGTGGATTCTGTAGTATGCACTAGGATTGGCTGGTTTTAACCCTGGAAAACCCAGCACACCTTGTCATAATAGAAAAAATTTGTCCATTGGTTAAAATGATGACACAGACTCGGGGAACCCAAAAACAGGGGTGGGTTTGGGTTTTTTTTTATTTTTGGTTGTTTGGTTGTTTGTTTGTTTGTTTTAAATTAACCCTTTCCTGCTAGATGTTATGAAATGGTCCTTATGAGACCTCCGGGGATGTCCACTAATGTCCACCAATCAATGAGTGGGCTGAATATAAGGGTGAAATAAAAGTTAGGGTCAATTATGACCCCAGGGATACTACAGGATTAATGGGAAGTGGTCAGTTCCTACG
>JAQLOM010000001.1:11213264-11231831 GCA_030068315.1 Chrysichthys thysi
TTTTTTGGCTATATTTATGATCATAACTAAAATATGGAACATCATTTTGCCTTGAAATTTTCTGGCAATCAGAAGCTATCATACCTGCACCTGTGGTGTGGGAAATACATGGTAGTGGTTATTTTTATTTATCAACATATAACATTAAAAAAGTAAAAAATTTACAAATACTGTGTTTTTGCCGCAAGCTAATTTTATTTTTATATTTTCATTTCAGTATTTCATTATAATCGTTACTTAAATGTGGGCATACTGAAAATCCGAATGTTTTCATGTTTATATGATGAAATCTCACGTTGTTATAAACAGAAAAACATGGCAATTTTTCCTGAGCGTCATTGCCAAACCTCATAATCCTGAACTGATAGGCTCCTTGACGCTGTGAGATAGTATAACACACTACACTGCCTGCTCATTTTACTACTAACACAATGCTCATTTCAATACAATTCATTTAACCACATGCCATACTCTGCTGATCAGCATAAATATTTGAAACCAATTTCTGGTTTATGCCCTCTACTCCGGAGAGCACGCGTTCAAATCCCGACATCGCCACAGCTGTCCATTCCCGAAAGCCCAAGAGAGCAAAATTAGCCATGTTCTTTGGGTAGGAGGGATGGAATACTCTCACTCTGCTATTAAAAAAAAAAGCAGCAATTGTAAAAGCATCAATCTCCTCAAAGGGTGTTATGCTGCCATGTGATGCAGTATGAGCAGCAGTTCAAAAAAATTGGACAGAAGCACAGAAGCAGCATGCAATAGGCTTCATCCTTCCCTGTTGGTAACTATCGTATGATAGGAGTGACTTAACTGGTGGTGGAAATTGGATTGGTGAAGACTAGATATGGCATAAAACTGAGGTGGAAAAAAAAAACCCCAAACGAACAAAAAAACTAGCTGGGAGGGAGAAGAACCAAAGACAGACCCAAACAGTAATCTTACATTGTTTTGCTATTTTTGGCATACCCCGGACCAATACAAATATGTACAAAATACAACGCATACAAAATTCATAACCTGCATATAAAACCAAAAGTGTTGTAGAAGTGCCGCTTCATCATACCTCCACACTTTCCAAGTGCTAGACCAAGTTGTGTATATTATTGTTGTAGTTAGATATAATTAACCTTTAGTTTTGATAAACATGTCTTCAAAGTACCATGAGTAAAAGCTTATTTAATTACAGATGTTATTCTCCCTTTTTTCCACATTTGAACTATGCTGAAAGTGGCTTTAACGAATATAAACATTTTACCTTGGATACAGGACATATGCTCTTTTGTGAGGGCCATCTCCACTCTTTGCATGGAAACTGAGGGGAAATCTTGTCTTTCACCGTTTCCAACACTGACTGAAGAGCTGGACTGGGAAATGCCATGATACCCATTTAAATCACTAAATGGAGCTTCTGAGAAGAGATGGAAACATTTGTAAGAGGCATTACTTTGATAAGAAACATACATAAATGCCACCATTCCTCCATGAACTATGAGACTTACCTGTCTCACTTTCAGTCTCTGCTGTTGCTCTCGAGCTGTTCAAGCCCAGGTCCCGCCTCTGCCTGCTTGGATAAAGATTATACTGACGCCACCGCCTTGCCCGTCTGTACCCAAGTGTGCCAACCCACTGTGCCCGTTGCCGCCACGTTTTCCAGTTCTGAGCAAGCCGGAACCGCAGCCGTGTCGAGGCCCGGATCCTCCTCCACCTCTTCAGCCTCTGCTGCCTGAGGCCATGAAGCCGAGCCCAGAGGGGTCTCTCAGGGACATCCCTGGCTTCAGGTTTGACTTGCTCCTTATTTGAAGGTGAAAAGTTCTGGTAGTAATGTGTCATTTGTGGCACTGATTCATGTGGGTCATGCCAGTCCCCCATTCCCTCCTCCTCTTCCACTGGAGCACATTCAGAACTGATCTCCTCGCCTTCGTCCAACTGGTCCTCTTCTAATTCCTCCTCCTCCTCCTCGTCTTCTTCTTCATCACCAAATCCATCCTCTTCATCCATCTCATCAGTCTCTATGTATTCTCCAGTCCATCCCCTCTCCTTGTGGCCCACTTTGAAGTCCATAGCACTTTGGGCATTAGGAGGAGAATCAGGACCCAAGAGGTGCCCGCCTGCCATACCTCCACCACTGCCTTCATGGCTCACGGTCAAGGAGAGCTCCTCCTGCCAGCGGTTTGGAGCCAAGCTTGCCCCGCTGTCCCTCATGGTCCACGGGCACCCTGCTACCTGCGCCAGCTCGCCGTCTGCAATGACACATGGTTAAAGGAATAGGTGGGCTGCACAATGCTTCTCTGGGTAATTGTTAGGGTTTTTGCAAAACCAGCATTCACAATATTAATATGAAGCAGAAAGCAGCAATAGGTAAGAATACGCTGGCTGAGTAATGAGTTTTGAGATTTTTCATTTCCTTTTGAAAATCCATCCTAAAATAAAATATCAATACTGAGTGCTTATTATTCTCAAAGCATTTCACACAATGCAAAATGTTGTAGAAAATAGTAAGTCCTGTGTGCAGGTAAGAATCTGTGGATTTCTAAGCCTGACTCTCGTTTCACACACATTCACAGTCAATCAGGCACCGAGAAACAAATAAGAGAGAGAGACACTGAATACATGGGTGATGTGGTTTATTTCTGCAAGAAAGAGAACACATGATTAATTTTGCTTATGAATTTTGCCATCTATGCTTGTAAATTACAAATCGCAAATTTCCCCTTTACACAAAAAGGCTTTTCCAGGTATTAGTATCGTCATCGTTATACAGGTACTAGTTTTGAAATTGGATTGGGGGAGACAAACAAACAAAACAAGAAAAAAAGTGGCATCACACATGTAGAGAAGCTCTTAACCAACCACTCACTCAGTGTTTGTGTGCATTGAGCAGCCTGACTGATCTCACACAGTCCAGTAACTCCGTTGATGTAGTGATAAATTATGACACTGATTTCATTCAGAGTCATGCCAGGCAATCTTTAAACCTGCAATATGCATCATGCTACATGCATGTTTTAATAAATTACAAAGCATGTCACAATTGCAACATATAGTAGTCTAACTGCCATACAGCATTCTCTCATCACCATGCAGCAGTAACTTCTGGTGGGTGTGCGCGTTTGTTTTTCTTTGTAACTTGAGATGACACTGATCTGGGAATTTCCTGTTTGAAGCCAAATCAATCAGGATATGCATCATATCTTGTGCTGTTAGAAATTATTTACTGCAGGCTTCATGCACATGTCTGGGAATTTAAAGGGACTCATTAAAACACACACACACACACACACAGGAACCTCGGCTTGCGAGCATAATTCGATCCGGAGACGTGCTTGTAATCCAAATCACTCGTATATCAGATTCAGAATACTTTATTAATCCCTGAGGAAATTATGTAAAATTATATCAAAGCGGGTTTCCCCATAAGCCATAATGGAAACTCATAATTTATTTCACAACCCACAAATATTTATATTAAAATGACAAAATATAATACAAAATATAAAGTAAAAACACAAAGCTGTCATGAATTTGCCTGCGCAGAGCATGGGTACAGCACACCTGTTCTGAGCACTTCCAATAGCAATGCATGTCAGAGAAATCGCGCCGCTAAAGACTACTTCCTTGTTTTCCTTCGCAACGCGAAGTGTGTCACATGGATGACGACAGGTATATTGCGGGAGCTATAAAAAGACTCACGCAAGCACGCCAAGGTTGCAGAGCATTAATTGCCATTTTCCGCACTATTGCCAAACCTTACTGTTCCTGTGTTTGCTTTCTCCGGTTCTGACTCTTGTTATTCAACCCCACCACACCTGACAAAAACAAAATAACCTGCACTTTACCTTTAAAAAGACTCATGGCTGGTGCGGAGGAGGATTATTGTGTTACTTTCACTACAATTCATGGAATCACTGCAGTATGTAGGCTCACCGGGATCTTTTTCTTTTTGTGCGACTTTAACAAGGAAACTATCCAATGATCGCAGCTTTTGAGGATTTCCTGGAAACGCGGCACTGCATCGTCATTAAACAGATTCATCCCTCGCACTGCTACAGCCTTATTCGGGTGGTGCTCTTCTACAAAGTTTTGCACTCTTTCCCACATTGTACACATCTCCCTGATCTCATTTGAAGTTAGGGATTCCTCAGTCTTTTTCTACGCTAGCGCGGATGTTGACTTTAAGAATGAGCCTCAATCCTGCAGTGAGTAAGAGAGAGAAGTGGTGATTACATGAGGCTCGGCAGACAAAGCGTATGCATACTACTCGTATTGCAAGACATCGCTCATAAACCAAGTCAAAATGTATGAAAATTTTTTGCTCATCTTGTAAAACACTTGCAGAACAAGTTACTCACAATCCAAGGTTCCACTGTGTGTGTGTGTGTGTGTGTGTGTGAGAAAGTAGAGCTCGACACACAAAATAACATTTTTCCCCACACCCTTCATGATGCATATTACATATTTCCCAAAATTAACTTTCACTCTTATATTCAACCCAATTATTGGTTGACGAACATCCCAGGAGGTCTCATAAGGACCATTTCATAACATGTATTAGGAAAAGGTTCATTTAAAAAACAAAGAAAAGAAAAGAAAAGAAAAAAAAACACCTGTTTTTGTGTTCACCGAGTCTGTATCATCATTTGACCCAGTGGAGGGATGTTTCCTATTCTACGGTGGTCTGAGTCTTCCAGGGTTAAAGTGTAGAAACCCTCCATTAGCCTCTACATCAATATGCAACAAAGCAGGATTTACTAATACAAGACCAAACAAAACCCCCTTAGGAGTCATGACCCTACAGTGTATTTCTTTATTTCTAGGTTTATAACCGACTCCGACGTGGTCACCAATGCTACACATCAAGCTAATGAACTAAAGCTCCAACACGCCAAATAAACCCTCTCGTACAGACAGCTTTATCCAGCACAAAACACCTTCTTTTTGTCGACAGAAATAAAAGTCGTGCCTGTGTGCTGAAGCGTCTACCATAACGAGCCGCGTCCACGAACAGCTTAGCATGTAGCCGCCGCCGTGTTGTTTATAACCGTGTCTCCCGGCTGCATTCTGCTCATGGAGAAATAACTGGGGTGGTGTTTTTTTCCCCTTTGCATGTCCAATAATCACCGTGACTCCTGCCCTGACTCGCTTTAGAATCTGCGATATGCTTTTTGTTTTGTTTTTGTCCCCACTCCCTGCAATGTGATGTTAATAAAGCGTGCATAATTAGCAAGCTAGGTAAGCTAGCTGGCCTAAACACTGAGCATCACACCGTATCTTTTATTTTTATTATTATTATTGTTATTATTATCATCATTATTATTGCATTTTGTTTACTTACACGAAGATAACACTCACCGTCCGAGTGCAGTTTTGTACGAGTTTCAGTTAGCTGTGCAGTTCACTACGTGTGTGATATTTTTCCGCAGATTTGCTACGAGGCGAATTTCAGCCCTAATCAATGAAGCCCGTCGCCTGCTTTCAACGAAGCTGTGACGCGGCTGTTGCCGAGCCTTTGTTGATGACGTCACCCGCTGCCCCGACCGCGTTCCCCGCAGAGATGACGAGCGATGTGGGGAAGTGAAGCGTGTGACGTGACGTTATAAACAGTCCAAATATCTACCTCCGACTTCCCACACCAGTGTACTTATTTCCTTCTGAAGTCGGAGCTGGCATGCAGTTTTAACCGTAGCTGTGGTGTAAAGGTGGCACAATATGTGTATACACAATGCATCTGTGTTCACAAAATGGACGCAGAATGAACAGATAACTGGTAACATGTAGCAGTGGTGTGGTGCTTAGCACTGTCTCCTCCATTTCCTCACAGCTAGAAGATCCTGCGTTTGATTCCCGGCACCTTTCTGTGTGGGTTTCCTCTGGGTACTCCAGTTTCCTCCCCCAGAACAAAAACATGCCCGAAGGGGATTAGGCTAATTGGCTACTCTAAATTGCCCGTAGGTGTGAATGTGTGTGTGAATAGTTGTTTGTCTGTGTGTTGGCCCTATGGTGGATCAGTACCCTGCCTTCTAATCCAAAGTCAGCTGGCTCCAACTACCACTCTCCCCTCAACCCTGAACAGGATTAAGTGGCAGAAAATGGGCGAGTGAGTGGTAACACATAGCTTGTGCGGTCAATGTCTGGGATAGTGTCGTCCTAAGGCTAGTTTCATATCTGATTGCGGTTCAGTGAATATCTGAATACCAGTACCCCATTCCACTCTATATGGCCAAAAGTTGGTGGACCCCTGATCATCACCCTCATATGTGATTTTTGAATATCCCATTATGAAATTTGTTCTCCTTTGATGTTATAATACTCTCCACACTTCTGGGAACACTTGCCATGACATTCTGGAGCTTGGCTCTAGGGATTTGTGTTCATTCAGTCACAAGAGTTGTAATGAAGTCAAACTCTGATTAGCTCACGGGTTAGGAGGCCTGGGTGAAGTCAAGATTCAAGTTCATCCTAAAGATCTTCAGTGGGATGAGGTTGGGGTTTTGTGTAAGTCTCTTAAGTTCTTTCACTCCTATGTCTTTATGGTGCTTGCTTTGTGCACAGGGGTATTGTCATGCTGGAACAGGTTTGGGCACCTCACTAAAGGCAAAACTGTAATGGTACAGGAGGTACCATCACACATGGCGCTGAACCACTCCAACTCCAAGTCAGTGCCCCCATCATGAAACAATCTGTGTTAATCAGCATCACCTCCAAGTAGGCCATCATCCCTGGCTTTCCTTGGATGCAAAAGTAGAATCCTCATATTTCTTGAACAAGTAAAAGAGTTCACCATTTGGTCACAACAATGCCTCTAAATCATGTCTTCATGTGCCCAAATCGCTAACTACATTCATCTCCATCCTAAGCCCTGAGGCTACAGCCCAAGCAACAATTTCACTAGAGTATCAAGAATATCCGTTACTATTCATTAAGGTTAAAACCAGTAGCCTACCATCTCACCGTCCATTTGACTGCACCATCGAGTTCATGCTTGGGACCACACACCCCGGAATCACATAGATCCACTCTCAGCAATGGAAAACCAAGCCATGCAAGAATATATTTCTGAAGCACTGTCGTAAGACTATATTTGACTCTGTAAATCTCCAGCCTAAACCAAGTTCTTCTTTGTGGAACAGAAAGGAGGATGACTCACACCCTGTATTGACTGTAATGGACTTCACCAAAATTTCATGGAGAAGCTGGGTGACTCTCAGTCTCACATCTAGCATCCACAAGCCATCATCCCCAGGCCAACAGCCAAGTGGAATGAGCCAACCGGGAAATAACAGATTTATGCGATCCTTTTGTGCTGACCTTCAGGAGGATTAAGCCCACTTTCTAATTCATGGGTGAATATGTACAAAACTCACTGAGGCATTCAGCCAACCAGCTCACCCCTTTCCAGTGCATCCTCGTTTACCAACCACTTTTGCTCCCTTGGGATGGCAACCCCACGGACTCACCTGCAGTCAATGAGTGGTTCAGGAGGAGCAAAGAACTATGAAAGGTCACTGTCTAGAAGAGGTAGCCCAGTGGAATAAGAAGTTTGCTAACTGACACAGAACTGAAAATCCAGAATATCAACTTAGGGATCGAGTTTTCCACCTAGGACATTGGCAACAACCAAGGCTGTAGAAAACACTCACATTAGTATAATTCTCACACAGTATAATGGACCTTACAGAATTCTGCAACGCATCAACGTCGCGTACCAACTGGAGCTGCCTATAGAAACTGCCAACTTTCTCCATCATCCCACATCACATATCAAACTAACATTCTAAGGTCCCTTGACTGAAGGATTTTCTCCATCCACAACACAGATACCTGTAGACTTCGAACGAGAGCCTGCCTAACTGAGTCAAAGCCATTCTCAACTTTCATCACAGAGAAGGCAAACTTCAGTACTGGGTCCTGACATTGCTGGATCCCACCTCACAACATCCTCGACCCACTCATGATCAGCGATTTTCATGGCTGGCATCCCGAGAAACCTAAGCCTCTTCCCAGGGGTCAACCAAGAAAGAACACTGCTCCTAGAGTGAGCTCCTCAAGGGGGATTCTGTCATGATAATGTCGAATTTTATGTCAGACTCCATTTCCAAGAATGCACCTCTGCCTACAAACATGGACATCACTGATTCTATGTCCCGGTTTTCTTTTTTTGAGAACTGACATACCAAGCCATTTGTTCATGTTTGCTTCTTGGTTTTGACACGTTTGTTTTCTTCTTTTGTGATCCTTGCCTTGCTCTTTGATTCCATGTTCCTTACATCACCTGAACTAATGTCTCTTTCTTGATTCAGACCTTGGTTTTGCTTTTTGAATTTGTTTGTACTGTATCTGCCAGTACCTTTTAAGAAAATGTTCACTGTACCTATCTTTGTCTTTGCTGTCTGACAGTGTGCAGGAAGTTGGAACCAGGTTGTGGTGTCTAAAGGCTCCACATGGTCCATTTCCATGCTGGTATTGTGATTCTGAAAACTGTATTCACCTATAAAGGGCATATTTTTTTGTAAGTGCAAAAATGACCTCAGTGACGCTCATAAACTAAGTTTGCAGAGAGTCACCCCATATCCTGATTAAGATGTCAGTCCACTCTCTTACAGAGAGGTCATTGTCTCCCCATTGGAGAGATTGGCCAATGCTAGCAGCTGAATAGCCAACATATTGCCAGTGTGTGTCACACAATGTGGTATGTCAGTTTTTACCTGGACGTCATCAGCGCATCTGCATTCTTCACCTGGGAAATGCAAAGTCATTTAAATTTCAAGTAGTCAATTACAATGGGCACAGAACTCTGTTGAAAAGTGAACGTTTTCTGGGGGTTTTGCTGTGCTTGTTGGTTGTAGTTTGACTTGGCATTTATGACTAGCAAGCTGTTTATTTCCTTCACATCTGATTTTTTTTTTCACTAGATATTACAAAAAAATGGACTTGGTTTTTTATTCCATTAAACCCATTACAAATAAGTGTGAAAGTATTTGATGAAGCTGATGTTTTTTCTATTTTTTAACATGGCTAGCACTTTTCTATTAGCTTTTTAATTTTTTTGTAGGGCTTTTTAATTTTGTATATTCCTCTTTTGTAGAACCATTTTATTTTGTTTGCATTAAGAAGACAAGGAACACTGAATATCTTCTGTATACTGTATATAAAATTCTTTTCGTGTTTGAAATGGAAATGACATATGACCACAGAACATATTATACTTGTGTATGACCGGAAAGAGCGTCACTAGTGCTTACATTTTAACTAATCACTTCGTTTGTGGATGCCATTTTTATATCGTCTTTATGAATTGTTATTATTTGTGCGAGTTATTTTACTGATACTGAAAAGAAGTAAACACCTATTTGGAAAGTAATTATTTAAGAAAACTTTGATCTAAATATATACAATTCTTTTTGCGTTTGAAACTGAAATGACGTTGACCACTATTTGTTGAAAAATAAAATTGGTAATTAACAAACCTATTTTATAAATACTGCATTTTATTTTTTTCCCTTGCACTCAGTGAGCGAAGCCACTGGGTAATCTAACCTAGTGTAAACTAATATAGATTTGAACATAGTGCAGTGTACATATAATCCCAGCTTTAAGTCAACTCTCAGGATATTTGTATTGCTATTGGATAGAGTATAATAACTGAAAATATCCATTAAATATGTTGTAGGCTAATTTTTATATTGAATGTTTAAGGTTTAATGTTATGTCCTGAGTGGATCTTTTTTAAAACCCAAAGATTCAGTTTTAGACAGATATCTATCTTCCAGAAATTCTAGACTATCTAATGATGTAAGCCATAAATATAAACAGGTATGGATATTTATAGAAATATAAATATTTATCTTGTGTAAGAGTATCTCCATTGATATGGGAAGTACAAGGTGTTGTGGTAATGGATTTTCACTCCTTTCCAATCCCACTCCCACAATAGTACTCTTAGTAATCCTGTCCCGTTCCCTCCCGGAAGAATAACTCCCATCCCATTCCAGTGTGGTGTTTTTTTTTAATTCACATTAGGACTGCATACATCTATATAAAAATACACCTAATGTTATTCTGATTCCCATCCCACCCGTTTCTATTGACATTTTTCCTGCCCTGTCACATGATGAATAGTGAAATGAACTCCGTCACCCATGAATCCCACAGGAATCGCCTGACCCACAGGAGTCCCAAAAAAATGTCATCCTCTAA
The DNA here is from genome assembly GCA_030068315.1 of Chrysichthys thysi. NCBI lineage: Eukaryota > Metazoa > Chordata > Actinopteri > Siluriformes > Claroteidae > Chrysichthys > Chrysichthys thysi. The sequence continues at coordinate 11,223,462 of JAQLOM010000001.1, forward strand.
TGAAAAGTAACCACCAACATTTAACATTCTGTTGTGTTTTTAATTCTGTCTGTTCAGATTTTCCTTTATGAAATTATACTTCAAAAGCATTGATCTACCCCATATGCCCTATTTGGATATCTTCAGAAATGTATATCTTGTAAATATAAACAAATTTTTAGAATTTTATATTATATAAATATAAAATGGATATCTTGTAAAAAAAAAAAAAATGTATAAAGTACTTTTGAAAGGTTCATGTCTGTCTGTTACTGCTGCCCTGCTTCTCTTCAGAATGAAGATTTTCCATATGTAAATCAATCAGCAACCTTTCTCTTAATCTTCTAACTTTAATTGGGGGGGGGGGGTGGTAAATCACTTGATTATGGGACATCCATTAAAATGGAAGCAGGGTCCTAAGCTATTAGACTGAAGAGGCTGGGCCAGATTTGGATGTGTGCCATGTTGGGTTGTGGGCCAGAATTCAAATCTGTGTCAAGTTGGTGCAGGTTGTTCTCTGCTGTCCACAGTTTGATTTGTTGTGATTTGTCCTACACAACACTTTAAGGGATATCTGGGAAAGAGATTTGCAACGTCTCCATGGACACAGGATTCACCAATGGGCAAATAAAAGGCTCTCATGTCATGAGCATCCTTTCGAGGCCCAAAAAGCGAGTCCATAAAAGCTGTCCCAAGTCTACCACAGTTGATTTAGCAGCAGGATAGTCGTTCCTGAGAACTAGTGATCAAAAGATCCCACAACTGCACAGAACCAACGTTGAATCCTTCACCAAGCCACTCGGCCACCTGTGTCGGACTCCAGTTCTTCCCGGACTGGATGATTTATGGCCTATGGCCTAACGTTGTACCCCCCGGGCACATGCAAATGTAGACTGAAAGACAAAAAAAAGCAAGCGATCACAAACAGGGGCTTTCTGTGTCTAGGTAAAAGCTGTAGCGCAAAGAAATGGGGAAGCTTTGAGATGCTGTTAGAATCTAGTCAGACTGGCCTGACCAGATCAGGTAGTTAGAAACTAAGCATTTGAAGTAGAGCTTGATACAGAGACTAGATTTTTTCTTTCGCTTTTTCCCCCTCATGTGAAGTTCCTGCACAATCTGTAATTTTTTGATGATGTAGGTTACAAGCACCAACCAAAGAAATTACATGAAGTATTTGATGATCTTCGTGCAGCTTCACGTCAAGTAAACAAAAGTGTAAATACACGGGATTGTTGCTAATTGTGTCTTGAAGTGTTCTGTGGTGCAGCGTAAAGCACAGGCCTGTTTGTCGGAGGTGAATGTTGGCGGAAGTTGAACACACCGACCTGGGAGCTGAAGGTGCAGGTGGATGGCGCTGGGCGGAGAGAGGGAAGAGGCGGAGTGAGAGCACTTGGAGTTGAGGAAAACTCTGCTTAGCGAGAAGTTCAGGTGGAAATCTCTTGGGCTCCTAACGACCATTTGATCAATTCCAGGATACCAAAATCACCAGTAAGCGAAACATCCGAGTCGGAATGCGACTTCCGAGCGGAGCCTGCACTAATTCCTGCTAAAGCTCTCGCATTAGGTCCACAGGTACCATCTGGATTCAAAGACCTAATAATCTGTGAGAAACGAGCACCAAAACGCCATCTGTGCCAAAGCCCTACAGTTAAACTCGTGCCACGATATGGACAGAGACTAACCACCTGCTATGTAGTACTTTGGAAAGAAGATTCCTAGAAGAAACTCGGACTTCCTGTTTACCTACCTGTAAGTAGTTAGCCTACCTGTTGTTTGAAGGACTGAGTCCAGGTTTGGTGTGTTTACGTCAGAGCGTCCCTCGCGCGTGCTGTTGTTGGCTCTTCCTGGTACTAAAAACTACACCCTTATTTACTATTATTATTTAGATGAAATTAAATTGGTTCATTTAGTCTCCACAAAACCTCAGGATAGTTTAATTAAATAGTAAACACAGGCCTTTGTGTAGCCTATAGGGAATAAGCTATCGTGACAGTCATTGTGGTACGTTAATATGTGTGTAAAACACCCTCCTAGTCACAGAAACATGACTAAGTGAAAAGGTTATACATACAATGAATGAGTTTATTATATACAGTGAATTCTACATCTAGAAATCATAGGAATACTGAATATATGAATATGAATGTCTGTGATACTTGTATAAAATACTATAGAATATGTTTGAAGAAATTTTCATAATTATGTGCTGAAAATCTCATCATACACACACTATATATATATAATTTATTATAAAAGTCAACTGTGTAGTTCCTCTTACTATATTACTGCTAAAGAAATGTACGTGTATTTAGAAATCAACAGACATTTTGGCAGATATCATACTACAGCAGTTTGAAATGCGTTCTAGGAATGCCCTTGCATTTTGCCAAATAATAATATTGTATTACGTTGCATTATGTATATTATTAGTTTATTACTCTCGTACTGATTTTTGCATAGTCATCAGTTTCTAACAGTAATTCTTTCATTGCAATTTTACAAGCCACTTTTAACAAAAGCTTTGCTCTGTTAAGAGCTCTGATCACTTAAAACTGATGCTTGAAACTGTGAAATTCTGAATTCTATATTGTTTGGGAAATCATTTATACATATCTAACTGATTTATAGGCCACACTGATCCATGTTTTTTTTTTTTAATAAAACCAGACTTCTGTATGAGACTTTCTGGCGGTATCTGTTGCTAACTCAGATGAAATGTAAGATGCACAATGAAGGTGTGATTAAAACAATGCATGCCTTGGTATTTGTACCAGGTCATGCACAAGTTCACAGCCTAAAATGCGTCAGTGGATTGGATTGAAAAATATGACGGAGCCAAGTATATACCAGGCCTAACAGACAAATATCGTCCTAGAAACCAATTTCTGTGTTTTGTGGAAATTAACTTGTATAATCAAGACTGACCTCTCATCTCATTAGTTTATGCTGTTGGTAAGTGTGGTCCCGCAATGTACATTTATATCTTGGTACAGTGAGTACTGAGGTTTATTTGATTGTTCATCTTGTGTGTGTAAATAGTAAAAGCAGAACCCTAATACACACACCACATAAGTCGAATTTTTGCTGGTTGGCTTTTGTCCTGTTTCACAAACTTCCACAAATGGTGCTCTTGATATTAATTTTTGTCTTGTTGTGAGTCAAAAAGAAATTATGAAGTGAATTAAATGACCAATTAGCAGCTGGGGTAATTATAATGAATTACTCACAATTATTTTATGAATTTACCACACCTTTGTATCAGGTTCCTTATAGATTCTGAAATGTGACGGAAGTGTGTAATGCCCGGTAAACACTACACGACACACCTATGTTATCATACACCTCTGCATAAATGCTGCCTTTTTATTTTTTGTACTAGGACTAGGCAATATGACAAGATAATAATGTCATGCTGTCAAGATTATAGATAATAATGTCATGATGCATTAATTTACAATATACTTTCTTAGACATTGCAGGTTTTGGCAGGATTTAGTTAGAAAGTTACAGTTAGAAACTCTGACTGGGAAGATGAAATATTAAAAATGTTTCCCCATACTTAGTGTTAAATAATTAATTTTGTTTGCAAGTTTTACATTTAAATGCAACACTGCTGTTTTGCTGGCTTTTTGCTTTTTTTTCCAGATTTCTACAAATAGGCCTATTGGGATTGATTCATAGACATATTGTGATGTAATATTTTTGTCATATGACAGACTCCTGATCTATAACATAGGCAACTAATCCCAAGGTTTTGCTGTATCTATGAGTGATCATGGATTATTACTCAACCTTAGGCTGAGAAAGTGATTTCCCGTATGCATTGTCTCTGTGAAACTGTGTTGTCTCACTCATTATTTTTTCTTCTCAGTGTTTTGGGCGTGGGTTTCTGGGTGTATCTCAGGAGAATTTTAAGTTGACAGTCTTGGTTACTCTGTGCTTGTCTGAACTGGCCCCCCTGTCTTTGACTCAGGCATCTGCAAATGCAAAGTGATGCTTTAGTTAAGGTTCATTTAATCATTCACTAAAGGTTATGTGTGAAGCCTTTGTGCTGTTTGTCCTTCCAACACAGGGATATTGCCACTGTCTACATTTGGGAATTAATGGAAGTTGTTGTTTTTACACTTCGCTTTAAAGGATTAGACATATTTAGGATTTGCTTGTGAAAGAGAAACAGGCAGCATTTTCCCCTAATTTCCTTGTGTGGTGATAAAATAACCACTGTGTGATTTAATGAAGTGATTCATGAAGTGAGTCATAGGCAGGTACAGTGCAATATAAGTTGTCCAAATCATGGAAGAAATCAGAAAGGAATCTGAATAGCAACTTGTATTCCATAAACAACCATCTAGACTATAGTATAGTATGGTGTCTATGGTACTAAAGATGCTCTTCTATGTTGTAATTCTAATGCATTGCTATAGTTTTATTTAATAATAATCATCTAGCATTGCTCTAATTGCAATTATATACAGTAAACTGTTATATATGCTATTACTGACCATGTCTCCAGATACTACTCTCACACTTTCTTTAGTAAATGAGTTTTTGATGGTCAATCATTGCATAATTACTTTTTCTAAATTTCTAACATCTTGCCAAACAGGTATGATGAGCAACCAGCCAGCTGCTTGATGTATGGCCATGTTAGTCTCCCTGTGAATCTTTAATGAAGCAGACATCATTAGTTTGCGTTATAAATGCTGGTGCTGTTACCTTTAGGGCATACTGTGTAAAAGCCTTCTGTTATCTGTAAACATGTTGTTTGCCCATTTCCTGTCCCTTCTGTCCTGTTTGCCATCTGTAGATAAAGCTTCTGTTTCTCCTTTCTTCCTCTTGCAATTATGCTTTTTTCTTTCATTTATGACTTGACAAATTGCAGGTATTGAGCAAGTGTTCTTTAGAAAGCAAATTACTTTGGTCAGATAGTTGTAATTGTCTTAGTTTAAAAAAATAATACATTTAATTAAATTAAACTTTTAATGATTTTATAAAGATTCTAATAGATCTATATGTTTGTTGCTGGTAGATTACTTCATTAACCATAAAGATAATTGTAATTATTTTTGAAATAATAATGAGGAGAAGGAAGAGGATTACACAATAATAATAATAATAATAATAATATTATTATTATTATTATTATTATTATTATTATTATTATTATTATTATTATTATTATTATTATTATTATTATCAGTAGTAGTAGCCAGTTTGCAGACTATTGAATTACAAGTTCATAACCTAAAAGGTTTTGCTGGATGCCTGTCTGTTGTCCACAGTAACCCAGCATGTGTTGAGAGTAAGCCATTGCAAATCACTCCTTTCAGTGCTCTAACAAATTACAAAGGCCTTTTCTCTGGTCATTTCTATCTAGCTGCAATTAAATATCCTGATAGCATTTAAATGTCCATGGAAACAAGTGTGCTAAGATTTATAATTGAGCTAAGCATTGTATTTTTTTTTTCTGCAGGTCATATATAATTAGGGCATTTGTTCGTTGCTTCATATTGCTCCAGACACGAGATAGAACCTGTTTCTGTGAATCAACAGATTTTACAGAAAGTATCTTTCAAGGCCCAGTATCGGTTCTGCTTTTGCAAGTGTGACCTTGAATCATATTTCTTGTGCCTATTGAATTATGGCTGTTGATTTGTGTGTAACACCAACATTGTTGGTGACTGACATTAACAGTATTGAGTGTACAAAATTAATAGTAAATTAAGTTCACTAAATTGTTGGGGTCACTCAGATCAGAGAGTTGATAAATTGTTCTACTGCAGAAATCAATGTAGGCTGCATGCATTTGTTTTGGGCCTTGCATGTTCTGTAGAGTACCCTGGGGGTGAAATACTTGAGGAATGTTTTTATTTAAATGAGCACTAGGTAATTCTTCCATTTATACTTAAATACAAGTCAGTTTCAAAGCCTAACTGTGACCATTCCTATTGCCTGCGGTGCTGAACAGCCATGGATTTATGATGGATCCGGACACTCAGTTGCTGTACCAGCTTTTGGCAGAGGTGCAGCTGGAGCGATTTTTCCTGAAGATCCGCGATGAACTCAATGTGACACGTATTGAACACTTGGATTATGTCAAGGACACAGATTTGGAACAGATAGGCATCAGGAAACCAGGTTTTTATCTCTTATACTCTGTGTTGTTGCTACAGCATTATTATTTATAGTTTTTTGTTTCTTTTTTAAATAACTGATGTTGTGTCAACAGGGCAAAGACGATTATGGGAAGCAATCAAGCGTTACAAAACCAACATGCGGCCACGGTCATGGATGGCCAAGGTAAAGGCTTGAACCTTTGTCCTATATTCTCAACAATTGTCTCCTGAAATTTATTCAGACAACCTCTCAATCATCCCCTAACAGGTCTTTACTGGCCGTGGACCAGAAGGAGGTGACCAGTCGGGTGGTGGTGTGCCTGGCCCAGGGCCAGATGTAGTACGAGCTCTTACCTGCCTCATCCAGGACAGAGATCTGGTGTTTGGTGACAAACTGGGCTCAGGCTCCTTTGGAGTGGTGAAGAAGGCAGAGTGGCATGCACCTACTGGACAAGTGGTGGGTTTGTTTGTTCCTGCTGAAAGTTGTTTTACATTCAGATATTAATATAACTCCATACCCTTCGTTACCCTGCATTCACAATAGCAATAGCTTTTCTTCCATTTTTGAGCACCAGATGTGGTTCGTTGCAGTATAGATGGAATTAGGAACTATATTTGGGACAGTATACATTTTGGGGTACTACAGACAATCTGTGCTGTAGTATTGGTCCAAGAAATTCAGCAGTATACTTTTTTTTTTTTTTAATTACTTTACCACCTGCCTAACCTCAACCAAGATGTTACGTGTCGCTGTTTCTGGGTTACGTACCACTGTAACCAGAATTGCTACTCCCTTCTACTCCTGTGCCCTCACAGAGGAAAGGAACAGCTGTCTGTTGTTGCTTTGTCATTGAATGCGAGTTAAAGGATCACAAACAACATGCAGGTCACACTCCCAGGTTTATATATATGTGTGTGATTATATATACACCGGTGCTCCCCAAGTTACGATGGCCCGACTTACGATTTTTCGAAGTTATGATGAAGATTGTGATCTGCTAAAAATTGTAAAATATTTAGTAAATATTTAAAATTCGCAGGCAGGCCAGTGTAACAGTGTATGACGTATGCGGACGTTCAAACGACACCCGGAAGTGTGCTTTCAATGCTTGGATCACTCGCCTCGCATGATGCCTCCCTCTCTCGCAGCTCAGAGTTACCTTGTGTGTCGGTGTACTGTACAGTGCATTGCTTCAGGTTTTTTGTGATTTTTTTTTAATGGAACAGATTCAGCGGCAGCGGTCTGTTGCCAGAGCTTAGTATTTGTGTAGTGGGGGGTTGCAGCTGGACAGAGATCAGAGACGCAGTCCAGCTGCATACATCAAGTTTGAAACTCTGACAAACTCTGTTTTGACAGAAATATGATTTAAATGAAATCTCGCTTAAATGACAACATAAAATATCAGTCTCCCTGTTAGCAAAACAGAGGACATAGAGCTCGTAGCACCGTGGAGCATGATGAGAAACTCTACAAAATAAAATAAATATTAAAACAACTGAACTACAACTGATAACTACATGTTCTTTAAAGCTAAAACAACACAACAGGACTACACAATCACTCATTTTACCATTCATACAATTCATTTTCATCACGAGCAGCATTAAACGCTCATCTCTTCCCCTTCAGGAAGAAAACAACGGTATAAGACGGCATTCTTAAAGCGACAGTACCAGAATACAGACATTTCCAGATTGCACTTTTTTCTTAAATGGGACTGTGGTCTTGAAAACAAATATTTTAACTAATCAGATACAAGAACATTTGAGATGTTGAAGTATCAAACAAACAGGAAAAACAATAAGTTATGAACATGTAATTTCAACCTGGTGACATAAGCTAGGCTAAGGTAGGCTGAGATACCTAAGGTAGGCTAAGAGGTTCAACACAGCTGTTCGACGTATGATGGGTGTGGCCAATCGCATCTCCATCGTAACTTGAGGACTACCTGCGCGCGTGTGTGTGTGTGTGTATGTATGTATGTATGTATGTGTATATATATATATATATATTAGTATTATAAGACCCCATTCAGTTTTTCACCGTTTGTAATGTTGCAGCCTTATGCTAAGATCAAATGAATTTTTTCCCCTTATGAATCTACATTCAGTACCCCATAATGACAGTGGAACTTTTTGCAAATTTATTAAAAAAGAAAAACTGAAATATCATGTGAATGTAAGAATTAAGACCCTTTGCTCAGTACTTAGTAGAAGCACCTTTTTGAGCTAATACAGCCAGGAGTCTTCTTGGGAATGACGCAACAAGTTTTTC
>JAQLOM010000001.1:11266251-11281738 GCA_030068315.1 Chrysichthys thysi
ATCCTGTTCAGGGTCATGGGGGGAAGCTGGAGCCAATCCCAGCTGACTTCAGGTGAGAGGCAGGTTACACCCTGGGCAGGTGAACAATCTACTGCATATAGAGATAGACAACCATTCACACCCACATTCACAACTACGGGCAATTTAGAGTAGCCAATTAGACTAATCCACTCCGTGCATGTCTTTGGACTGTGGGAGGAAACCAGAGTACCTGGAGGAAACCCACACAGACATGAACATGGAGAACATGTAAACTCCACACAAAAAGGTGCCCAGGTCAACCCCAGGGATCGAAAGCAGGACCTTCTTGCTGTGAAGCAAAAGTGCTAACTACCACACCACCCTCATATAACAATCTGATTTGTTTGTAAAGTGCTATATAAGTAAAGTTTGATTGATTGAATTTTTTAAAAAGCAGTTTTATTAAATGGTCAAGCTTATGGACTGCACTGCCTGTAAATATAAATCTAAATGTGAAATGAAAAATGTATATATACAGTAATGTGCAAACATCTTAGACATGCACCTTTTTAAGTACAAGTTTATTTTTATAATAATGGTTATATAAATACATTTTTAATAAGTTTTATTATTATATTTATTTAATGAATTCTGAATTATTGAGTCACTACATAAAATATTTATGATTTCCAAATATTGCTTTTCCAAAAAATAATCTGTATTTGAAAAATATTTGTATATCAGTAAAGAAAGCAACATATTACATAAGAGACAACTTTTCAGACAAAAAACTTAATGAAGGCTCTTGGGTTTTTGCTGAAAAAACAAAAAAGAAATCAAAGAATGCCAATAGAGCTGCTCCAAGAAGCTCAGTAAAACTTCACACCTCATTTCTTTATAAAACTGTACAAACATTAAGGGAAAAAAAGCAAAGGGTTGTCACACCTAATACTTACCTTTTTTTTTAGTTTATTACTTTTTACAGCATGTTGTATTATTTATTTTTGAGCAGAAAGATTTACTCTCATTTGAAGTTATCTTTACTTTACAGCATGGGCCAAAAGTAAGTACACAGTATACCGTACTGTATACCGATCGGGTCATGTCTAGTCTCTTAGGTGGTTGAAATATCCAAATTCTCGTTAGCATCAAAGCTCACAAACGCTTGTGAGGTTACCTCTCCCAATTCATCTACTATGTGTGGCTTCCTGCTTCCCCTCAAAAACCTTCTGCTTTACTAAGCCCCAAAAATTGTTCCCAAAATCTGTATAATAAAAAAAATTAATAAATCAAAAAGTAAAATAAAAACAAAAAATAACATGACCCGATTAGTAATGTATACCCACCTTGTGTGTGTTTGTCTGTGTGTGTGTGTGTGTGTGTGTGTGTGTTCATGAAAACACAAAATAGGATAAGATTAATAGCTTTGTAGAGTCCTGTGGTGTCAATTACAAATACAGCAAGTCATTGAAATGACAAGACACTCAGGGAAATTAAAATACTTGGTTAAAAGTTCATATGATTAAGAGAGTGCGTAAAAAAAAAAAAACTAAGTACATCTCTAAACTCAATTCTATAAAGAAAAATAATTAATTTAATTTTAAAAAATGTTACTACTTTCCAGATCAAATAGGAACTCATTTATGATAATGACCATGATGATCATATTTTTCACTGTAGTCCTAATGTACATTGCACACACGCACTTACGCACACACACACACACACACAGAGAGAGATCTTGATGACAGATCCTTTTTAAAGTATTTCTTTGAACCCACTGAGCCACAGTACAGAGCATGACTTCTTATTATTAATGAAAATGTCCAACCTGGCAGAGATGAAAACCATTCCTCTGATGCAGAGCTGGGAAGCAGAAAAACAGTCTTTTAAAAATTAGCTGCAAAAAAGGGAAATGGGACAGCAAGAGACAGGAATGAAATAAGTGAACTAAGTGATAAATGGTCTAAATGGGAAGTGAAAGAAAAGTGGATGGAAAATGGAGGGAATCGAAAGGGATCAATGTTTTATTTGAATGTTTGAATGTATCCTGTGCACACAGAGGATAAAACACAGCTCTGCACACACATTTCTCTGCACCAAATTAATGTTAATGTCTGTGTACACTGTGATATCTCCTAGTTTATATTAAAAAGCAATAATTAACCTCGAAAGTACCATGTAACAGGAGTTATTTATTACTAAATGGCAAATTTATGTATAGTTTCCTACGTTAAAATGTATGTATGAATTCATATGCTTCAGATTTCTAACTGCAATTTCTATATTTCTGTAAAGTTTGCTTTTGTGACAATGTCCTCTGTTAAAAGTGCTATACAAATACAAGTGAGTCGAACTAATTTGAAGTGAATTGAATGGATCTTTTAAAATTCTCTGCAATTTTAATTTTTAATAGGTATTTAAGATTATGATTTGATTAAAGCACTGCTCGTCTGCATAAATGTTGATGCAGTTGTGCATTTTGCAGATGCTGAATTACAGCACAGAATCTAGGGTATATATATATATATATATATACACACACACACAAGAGTCTTTGGCACCCTGTTTTTTTAGTACAAATTTTATTCTAGGTATTTATTTCTCCAATTTCTGCATTACTGAGTCAGGACGAAAAACAAAGTTTGATGTCCAGACATTACTTTAAAAAAAAAATTCTTTGTACAGTATATGAAACGTTTTGTACATCAGTAAAGAACGCAACATATGACATAAGAGAGCACTTTTCAGAGAAAACACAAGATGAGGACTCCTGGGTTTTGCAGACAAAAAATGAAGTAAGTTCACAAGTCCGAGTCTCCAGAAGAGCAGCGTGGCAGAAAAACTTGCCACCTGATTTCCTTATGAAGCTGTACACATTGTGCCTGGGATTACTGTTTAAGAAAAAAAAACAAAACACACACACACACACACACACACACAGAATGTTCATTCTTCAATACACTTAATAGATCAAAGTGACACACAATTCACATGTTAACACTACAAACCAGTAGTAAGTAAAATAGTAGTAGTAATAAGGCATTTGTGAAATCTTCAGCCATATCAGTCATGGTGGTCACAGTAGTGAAATATGACCTATAAGAGATGCAGTCTCAAGTAGCTATGCTTTACAGGCAACTTCTGTTCTATATTTGGCTCTGCTGATCGTTCAGGGTACTTATAGGGCAGAGACCCGGAGGTGGGCGACGGCAGAGATGATCATGGTACCAATTAGAGTACTCGGCGCCATGTATCTGAGCTCAGATTGTGTTGACAGACTCCTGGGCGGGCTCGATGGGCATTTGTAGTACACCGAGTTTATTTACACCGTCCTTTATCTGTCAACGACCTCTCAGTGTTTGGTGGTCCCACAGGCCAGAAATAGCATTAATTAGGACAGGGAGGGAAAAGAGGAAGAGAGAAAACGTGTGGAACCGCTGGTAGGCCATCAACAGAGGTCTACAGGGGTCTCGACCTCTCTCTTCTCCGCCTGTGTGTGTACGCCTGCCAGTGCTACCATCCCTTGTGGATGATAAGGATTGAATCCAGCAATGAAATTGGCAAGACAGGATTATCAGATGCTCCGGGCTGACCACACACAAAGTCATCCCAGCGCTCTTTCATAAGCTGTGCTGGACTTTCGGCGTAAGGCAGCAATATGTCCAACCAATAAACAGACGTATGAATTATTTTTTAAATTAATTCACAAAACAATCTTGACTGAAATTTTTCTGTGCACCTTGCAGATTAGATTGTTTGACAAAATCCAAAATGCATTTTATAAAGAACTGTACAGCTAATGCAGATTTACAGTCCCAAATTATTGGGATCCTTCAAGGGAATGGGGGAAAAATGATTTGTATAAAATAAATATACTATACATGTAATGATTTCTACATAAACACTAAAAACTGAAATACCTTACAGAAAGTGTAATAGAAATTTGTGGGTTTTTTTTTTTTTTTTTATAATAACAGTATATTTTTCTCCAAAAATTGACAAAACTTCTGACACCCCCTCCCCCAAAAGAATGTTTAAAATAAATAAAAATATATTTTCATATTAATTACAGCACTGTGCAAAAGTCTTCAGCCACCCCTCACCCCTCATTTCTTTATATTTTGCTAGAAAAATGATAAAATAGGTACAGTGATTTATTGCAACATTTTAGTGCAAACATACATGTAAATACAGTATATACCATTAAGATAATGTGTATTATTCTAAGGAGCTTTAAAATCAATATTTGGTATGACCTCTGTAATTCTTCAACCCAACCTCTTAGGCAAGCTTTCTTATCATTTTTTAAGTACTGTAGTCTTCAGGAATATTCTTCCTTGAAAGCCATTTCAAGCTCTTCTGTGGACACTGGCTGCCTTTTGTTCCGTTCTCTGTCAAGATGATCCCACACTGCTTCAATAATGTTGAGATCTGGGCTTTGGGGAGGCCAGTCCATGACTGATAGTGTCCTATTGTGTTTTTTCTATTGAGGTATTTAGGAAGCCTGAAGACCTGTTCTTCAAGACTACATTAAAAAATACAAGTAAGTCTAGCTCTTTGGCAGCAAAATATAAAGAAATGAGAGGCGTCTCAAGACTTTTGCACAGCACTGTATTTTATTTATTTTTAATTTATGTTGGAAATAAAATAAAGTAAAATGTTCTCAACTATTATCAACTAACAAGAAATTAATTTCTTGTTGAAGATCACTGACTATTTGTTTCCCCAGGGGTATAAAGATGAGGTGTATGAATGTATGCAAAAATATCTTTCATACTATCCATCACTGTGGGGAAAACATAAAGAATAAATAATGATAATGAAAAGATAATGAATAGGGGGGAAAAAACCCACGAAAACAGTTAATATGGCCAGAAATGAAAAAATATTTAAGAGTTGTGCTTGGACTTAGACCCATGCACATCCTGATCTCTCATTAACTAAGGAGGGTGGTAAAGGAGAGAAAAAAAAGATTTGCAGAAATGAGTTGATTCTTGGTTTTGTAAAGTTTCAAAATAAACTATTAGGCGCCACATTCATAACAAAAAGCCGTTTAGGGAGGGTTGCACTTCCTTAAAGCAACCCAAAAAATCCTAAGGCCGGAACTTCTCCAAGCATGATTGGAGCTATTACTGGAATCCTCTGTTGTGGTCAGACGAGACAAAATTGAGTTTTTTAGGGGACAAAAGAGGAATACATACACAGAAATGGCCCTGATAACCCGGCTGTAAAATATAGAAGTGGATTAGGGATGCTTTGGGGCTGGGGTTTTTTTCATGCTTGTGATAAATTATGGCATAAATTCTGCTAATGTCCAGGATATTTTAGGCCCAAAATTTGAATGCCTCTGCCAGGAGATTAAGCCTTAACTGTGTTAATATATAATTATCACCCCAATTCTACATCCTGATCAGTCCAGAAATGGCAGCAGGAACACAAAATTCGTTTTGCAAACGACCATCTCAGTCTCTGAATTGAAAAGGGCAGTCTACATGCATGAAGGAGTTTCAAATGGCACGTTTGTTAGAGTGATCCAGTATCCTTCTCCAAGCGCAGGGCCATCATTTGAATATTAATTTTGCCGGATGCAGGTTATTTAGCAGAAAATAACGTGTTATTTATTACACAGTGCCACCATATGTTTAAACTAAACCATGACATTTCTGCACAATTTTCTGAAGGTTGTCAATAATTCTGGTGCTGACTGTAGCCGATGTTCAGGCATAATGTTTATACAACTGTGATCTGCAGGATCATGACACCATGCCTCTATTAAATTGTTCTGAAACGAAATTGCTGTGTCCTCAAGGTCGTTGTTTACTAGCACATGCTCGTTTGTGCTCACTCTCTTCGAATTGGTGGGTGGGTGAATTCACCTCACACACACACACACACACACACACACACTCGCCATAATCATCCTGCCATCCTCTGAACATATAAACCCACCCCATCTTCATGTCTACAAATACTCAATGCTCAGTGCAAACCTACAGAGGACAGCATCACTGAGACCAAGAAGCAGCCCTTCTTCTTCAGCGCACCAGTTCCTGCATAAGCTACTGACAAGGTAAAGCAGGAAATGGCTTCATGTCATTTTCAGAAGCTTTTAGCCTTATATTTAATACTTTGCAGTCATATACAATACACAATGCAATGCATTTAAGGCATGTGGATAATAATTTAAACGGTTTATTTGTGAAATGCCAAAAAAAAAAAAAAAAGGAAATTACAAACAAAAAATTTTAAATTACAAACAAAAAGCTGGCAATTTTTCTGTGACTGTGTTGTTTTTTTTTAAATAGACATTACATGCATGCATTGATTCATATGGCCATTCTGGACATTATGCACTTTGTAATTAAAAAAGACATTAGAAAATAAGCCAGAAGTGCTCATATTGTCTTGCACAGTGTAGATTTATAGTGTTGTGTATTTCATGGTGTTTGTTTCAGATGTTGGCACACAAGTGTTTTCTGCCCATCCTGGCTCTGTGCTTTTTAATGGACGAGGTTTATTCTTTCCTCCTACCAGACAGGCTACAGCTGACCAGAGTAAGTGCCACAAAACATGGGCTTTGAGAGTTCAGGTCAAAGTGTATTTTTTAAAAACGCCTTTGTATTTCTTTCTGCAGATGGTCACTTGCATTATTTCTGATTAAATCATAAATAGTTAACACTAACATGCATTTGCTATGATCAGGCTATTAATCATACAGCTTTCTCTTCATATCTCCATTTCCCCTCTGTAGAGCAGCCACAGGTTTGGACGGGATCTCTCCACCCATCTGTCAGAGCTCTCGGATCTGGTAGAGCTCATTCCCGATAACGGCGGGGAAATGACCCGTGACTGGGAGCCTAACCCAGCTCGATCCTCAGCCACCATTGCTCTTCCTGTGGAGCGTATTTCAACACCTCACTCCAACACCCAACATCAGAGGAACAAAGACAAGAGGTGAGGAAAGCAGTGAAGGAAAAAAACCACACTCTGAAAGTTTCTTTAAATAGAAACATTAATGCCTTTGGCTTTGTGTTTGGTCAGAAAGGCTTTTTACTCAGCAGATGGATGAACCCCCAATCAGTTCAGTTGAATTTATTTTGCGTTCCTTCCTGCAGGCTGAGAGTGACCGTTCCCTTGGACCGCATCGGTAGCTTACACTTGCCGAGCAGAAAGAGCAGAAAGGTGAGTATTCAGACCTGTAACTCTAAATAACGTCCATGTTTTAACATTTTCGTCATCGTTGGCTGAAAAAAAAAAAAGCCTTCATAAGTGACACAGCTTATTCAAACACATCTTCCCTTCCCTCTAGGATGAACCAGAGGAGCAACGGAACTAATCCCCCAATGTTACCAGAGGATTCATGTACCGTACAAGCTGGCCGTAAAGGGACAGTTTAAGCCTAGTCTTGTAAATTACAGCTACAGGAGATTACTAATAAAACCACTCTTCAGTCTAGGATTAGGCTTAATATGTACTTTGTACTTAACAGATGCGTTCTTTTTTTTATGTCTATTTATTGCTATTTAATGTCACCCTGTAGTGGTATGCAAACTGACAGATACTGTACTTGTATGCCTATGCTCAATAAAAATCTAACAAAATATACCGAGGTGCGTCAAGTCGATCACTGACAGAATAATAATAACAATAACGAATTTTGGATAGGATACCCAATAAAGAAAAGACTTTATTTCTTCAGGTACAGTTAAAGAAAACATCAGATGCCAAAAAATATAACATTTGCTTGGCTTTTCTCTTTGTTTTCATATTATGTACAGTTCTGAAAGGATATGATATTTACAGAGTAAAATAGGAGAGCAGATGAGAGGGTCTATGTTTTGGGAATTTCAAGAAAACCCCTCACAAAAAAACACAAAACCCAACAACAAAAATAAACAGATATTAGAAACAAAATATGCCACAACACTGGTGACAAACTCTTTTCTGTACACAAGAAGATCTGGTCTCCAAACTACTTTCGAACAGAATCAGAATCAGGGAGCAGCTCCACAAGGACTAACACTCATGGTGTGTGTGATCTTAACCAGATCTCAGACAAGAGATTAAAACCCAAATTAACTCTTTAAAAAAAAAAAAAAAAAAAAAAAAAAAAAAAAAATAATAATAAAAAAAACAAAAACACAACAAATAATAAAATCTATTAACTTGGGGGTGTTGAGTGAGCATCGTCACTCAGGTGGCAGTTGCAAAGCTCTTAAACATCATTCATTCGTCTCAAAACTTCCTTCGAAAGTAAACCAACGTCAAAAAGTTAATGCACAATTTGAAACTGCTTACGCTCAATAAGAGGACAGCAGTGCAACCAGTGGAAATGTTCCAACGTGAAAGCTCCCATTTCGAGTCCAACATTTAATGTTCCCCGCACTGAATGATCTGGAGTTGAGAGTTAAGTGCTAGTTAATGACAGGACTGCCTTGGTGCTGACATGCACAGAGAGAGTGAGCGAAGTGCTCATCACTTAACAAAAGGCTACCTGTTAATACAGACTATCATCAATCTGAGATGTGTGTGAAAATGATAAGCAACAGAAAATCTATACACAGACCACTTCATGTAAAGAGACAAACCTCAGCTTTTTTGTAAAAAGACTTGCATCGGAACACGCCATGACCATCATCATCGTCGTCTTTTAAATCTTCTCAACACTCCCTGATGATCAGACCACTCTGAGCAAAAGAGCCTGGTTTACGAGTTTGTCCACAAACATGAAGACTTTCCCCTCGTGATATTAACCATGTATATGATTGTCAAATATGTGAACAACTGATGCGCACAAAAAACAAACAAAAAACAAAACAAGGGTCTAAAAAGAACATCCCAGGTCAGAAACAGTGTTTACATCTCATACTCGATAGGGAGGGGAAAAAAAGCGGAGGACGGGAACGTTGAGCTTCCATTTGATTAGGCTTCTTCTCTAGCTGTCTTTTTTATGGCCTGACCGCCTTGCTTCCCTGCATTTGTGACAGTAGAATATGTCGGGGACATTGGACTTCTTGATTTTGGCGCAGGACAGATGCACCCATATGCTGCACTGGTTGCACTCGATCATGGGCCGTCCCGCAAAAGGTTTCCCGCAGTAGCAAGTGATCAGATCCCACGAGTCGTCTCCTGCAGGGTGGAAAGAACAAACGTTAAAGCTACAGTCAGTACATTGTGTCGTCAGTACAGTGACAGTGAAACATGATGACTGTGAACAACGTTCTCTCATTAGTTGTTTTTTGCCCCCCGTTTAGTCAGCTGTGTGTCAGTAGTTCATGCACAAGAACCTATTCCCTGGAGGAGACTTGTGCATGGAAAGCTGCTGTTGTCTCAAAATGAGACATGCGAGTGTCAGTAAACCACACCACCAGGAGTACACACTTATAAAGAATGTCAAAATCAGCTAGATTAGCAAGGTCTGCTGAGCTTAGCAATAGCAACCCACAAGACAAACCACACAGCACTAGAGTAGGCGTAGGGTGAAAATTACTTGATCACAGAAAAAAAAAGAAAGAAAGAACAGACCGAGAACACTCGAGAAAACGTATACATAGATGTGTTCATGACTACCATCAAGACAACAGTGCAAAACTTCACAACTCTCTTTTCATAGTCAAAGGGCTGATGGAAACCAGCGTTTACACTAGTTATGCACTTAACTCATACATAATCAGATGTAGGCACTGCAGGGCAGAAAATAATGACCATAAAAGGTCTTTTTTTTTTTTTTTTTTTTTTTTTTTTTTTATAAACATTTCCAGCTTGGATAATATATTTTACGATGGGGGAGGAGGGAGGGAGGGAGGGAGGGAGAGAGAGAAAGAAAGAAAGAAAGAAAGAAAGAAAGAAAGCGCAAGGCTTTCTCCTTCAGATCACAGATTCAGAGTTCATCATTTTTTTTTTACTCTTATAACCATGTCACACGATTTACTCTCAGCACTCATTCTGTGTGCAACTGGACTTGTGTAATGCCCTTTTCTTCCACATAGGTGAAATCCCTTGCTACATTATGGTCTTGAATGTTGCATTTGTTCTCGTTTGCATGAACCTGATCTCTCTGTACGGATATGCCATCGTGACACGTGAATTTTATTGTCACCGGTATTCTGCTGCCATTATTGATGTGATGATGGAATGACCGTGCTGACACTACTGACAAAGGTCTTATGGCTGAAAAAGCACAGAATGATTTGAGATCAGACACCAGTACGCTGCGAGCAGAAACTGGCGATCTACAGGACGCAAAGCACTAACAGGCCTGAAACCTGCAGAGCCTAGAGAAGCTCTGGGACGAATTCCAAGGCAAAGAAAACAAAAGATTAAACAGGATTAAATGCCTCAAGAATCAACTAAACGCTTCAAAAACGTTCTCCTTCTATCCGCACAATGATGTTTTTCTAGGGCTGATCCCCAAAATGTTTTACAGGATTCAAATATTTGCTGCTGTTTCCAAATGAAGAGCTGAATTCTCATAATAATGACCCACAATGTAAAGTTTGGTCCCTCCTGCAGTACACAACATGACCAGTAGGTGGAAACAAAGTATTAATATTGTGAAAATAAACTAAAATCAGCCATGTGTATGAAAAACATTTGACATTTTACGTTCTGTTTTTTTCTCTCTTTCAAATCAACAAGACGACAAACCAAACCAATTACAAGCCAAGATACTGATTCAGGCAGTGTAACATACAAGCGGTTATTAAAATACCCATACATCAACAAGATGTTTACCTTCACTGAACTAAAAATATAAAATAGCCTCTATTATATAATTGGTATTTGAACGGCTGTGTAACAATGACAAAAATAAAATAATGCAGGAAACAAAAAGGCACCGTCATGCAGAACCTCAAATATGACACTAGCAGGATGAAGTAAAACCGCAGCAATTAATACCACATTCATTAATAATTAGTAAACTGCTTAATCATGGTCAGGGTAGCTGTGGTCTAAATGATATTGGTGTATTCTGGGCAACAAAACCAGATAAATTAATTTAAAACATACTGCAGGTGGTTCAAATTCACATGTGGAGACTTCCCAGTGATTATTTCTGTAATAACAGAATCCTAAATAGCTTGCAATTTGAACATAGTGCCCTACACTGGGTACATAACCCATTATATCCTTGAATGTGTGGTGCACCTTCAACATAAATTTCTAAAGCATCCTGGAATACTGAGGACTCCTGACCTGTCCTGTTTGTAAACTTCCACACCAACTGCATTGTGGGTCATAATCATTCAACTGTGATCAGGCCAACCATGGAAACCTTTACTTATTATTTAGCTGTATCTAAAATCATCTCACCTGACTCCACCATGATATCCTCATCCGCAATCCACGTTTCCCCTTCACTGGAGCTCATTTCAGCATCTCTGCTTGCCTCATCACGCTCCGACTTCACCAGGCTGGGTCTCTGGGACTGCAGCCCTCTTGGTTGGCCAGCGTGCTCCTCTGCATGGCCGAGTCCAGTCTCAGAGTCTGTCTCACTGAGCGCCGAGCTCTTAAGCTTCTTAAGGCTTTTGGACTGCTTGGAGTTTTTGCTGCGCTTGATTCTGGCACGCTTTTCCCCGCTGCTGCTGCTGCTGTCTCCGGCACCCGAGACAGAAAGAGAGAGGCGCTTCAGTTTTTTGTCTTTCTTGCGCTCTGCCTTGCTGCTCGCTTGACCCTTGTAGAGAGAGTCCTTTAACCTCATTTTGTCTAGCAGGGTGCCTTCAGAAGGCAGGCGCTGCATGGTCTTGACACTTTTGTTGGCGCGGGCTTTCTGCACGAAAGTGTGAATGGTGTGTAGGTCCGAGTTGCCGTCTCCCCAGCTTGCTGACATGTTTGAACTGGCTCCACCTCCCATACCACCTTCGCCTGAGGTGCCAGAGCTGTGTGGTGAACTGGAGGAGGCTGGAGACCATGGTCCTTCCTACAGAGGCAACACAAGACACTGAGAACTACACAGCTGCGAGCCTATCTAGTAAAAGTCACAGAACAGCAAGACAATGGGCTCATTCTCAGGGGGGAAAATTTTTTCTAAGCAGGACGGCTGCTTAAACAGACACTTACCATAAAGAAATTATAGTTCATGAGAGATTTACTCAAATTTTACTCTAATTCCATGTCACTCTAGATAATACAAGTTATAGCTTACCGCCCAAACATGTCAAAATGATTAAATAACCCCATGTCCATCAAAAGAAGCGGGTCAGCGACTGAGCGTACCTGCAACTCCATCCATTCTCGTTTAGCGTATGTGTAGTTATTTCTTTTCTTTTATGATGATGCATCTCAGACAGTAAACACATAATTAGCACAGGGCGGTCTTTGTTTTGTTTTTTTGGTCCCGTCATTGTTGGTTGTAAATCCTGTTCAACCACAGACCAATTGTTCAGTTTTCGTTCCCAAAGGAACATCCTTTCACTATTCTTAACGCATGTTTAACTCCGTTTTGAGCTTAATTTCACTTGACGCTGATCGAAAGTTTGGATCACTCCTTTCTGGGATATACTCAACATAAAAAAAAAATTGCTTGATCTTTCCTCATATCCCATGCATGTGCACAAACAAAAACAATATATACATAGTTTAACAGGCTTAGAAGACTTTAGATGTTATCTCTAGACCACAGCTTGATTCTCCTCCCCGCTGACAGTCGAAATAGGAAGTAATATGAACAAATTCAGTGTTATTCAAACAAACTGTGAGCTCTCACTCACTCAGCACGGTCTGAACCCACACAGACCTGAGGAGGAGCTGGACCCAGCTTTCACACACGGCTAAAAACAACAGTGTGGACAAACTAACCTCTTTTGGAGATGGCATATAGCCAGCGTACGCCAAGACAAAACTGCAGAACTTGTTGAAGTCTTCCACGGTCCTCTTTCGTCTCTCTGGTGGCTGAAAGGGACACATTTTCAAACTTTGAAAACAAAGGACCTACGACAGAAACACTACAGATTTAAAAGGTTTCTAGTCTGTGCAGCTCACCAGAGGCTCCGTTTTGCGTTTCAGTAATGAATCTGTAACAAAACAGAGACGGACACAGAGCAGAAACATGATTTCAGAGGGGGGAAATGGATTGAATTTACATACAGGCTCACATTTGATTCACTTAATACTATTTTTTTCCTCCTCCTTCTTCTTCTTTTTCTTCGCATGATTCCTCCGGTCAGGAGTGTGCTCCGTGTCGTTAGCAGGCGGCTAACCCAGGACACGCTACCTAACACCCACCCACAAGCGCGCACTTAGCATTGACCCACCGCGTCCCTCAGCTCGCACGATGTCCCCCGAGCCGAAGTTCAGCCCTATTTCAGCTTACAATTTCACCCGGAGGACAAATCCTGGTATCCTAGCGTCGACTCGCACGATAAAAGCAGTCCATAGCGGGATAACACACGGCTACGCATTATTTTCCTCAGAGCCTCCACAGCGTTAGCCAGCGCAGCTACACGACCGAGCTCTCCTAACCCCAACCTGCTGCAGCCATTTAAACCCCATTTCAAGTCCCGTGTTCGAGGATAGGCATCCCGCTTTCCGTAATAAATCAAACAAAACACCAGGTCTTATGCGTAAACGTATCGAGCTAGCACACCTGCTAAACCTAGTTTGACAATAAACACTTAGCGGGCTTTGCTAGTTAGCTAACTCCCTCTGCTCGCCCACAGCGCAGCGCCTCAAGAGGTCTAACAAGTTCACTCGACAGAAAGAGTTAAAAACACACCTAGTTTGGAGTTTATTGGGGAATAAACGACGTGGTTGTTATGCTGGTCAAGTTAAAACGGTGAAAACAGCGGGTGGGGGAATTAACCGGGGCAGAGGGAGGAGGAATCCCCCGGCAGCCCTGCACAGTGGAGCTGCTAGCTGCTTCTCAGGCTAAGCTACAGCAACAGTGCGGGGTGTTCGACGCTCATCGGTGGTCAGAGGACATATTTGTTTTGCTTAACAACTGTAGACGAAGACGATTAACTCCTCTCGGGGGACTTTTCGAACTTGTGTGTGGAGTTGAGGGGAAATCACTTGAGCTATCCGACGTCACACGTTGAGCAACGGACCTGGTCACCGAGTCAGCCTGCTATCTTTAGCCAGCACACGGGGCATTTCACGAATAATCCGCCAGTGGTGGATCATGGATTTGAAAGCCACGCGTGATACACACACACAGGACTAAGCCGCGTGAAAACAAGCCGACATCAAGCTGACTTGACTGTAGTTAGCATGCGACCACTACGTGGCTAATAATCACCGGCTAACGCGGTGAACACTGGAGTAGGGCAGTCACAGCTGTAACCGTGGAGATATTTATTTTCTTTTTATATATATATATATATATATATTTTTTTTTTTCCATTTTTTTAGA
This sequence comes from Chrysichthys thysi, assembly GCA_030068315.1. Classification (NCBI taxonomy): domain Eukaryota; kingdom Metazoa; phylum Chordata; class Actinopteri; order Siluriformes; family Claroteidae; genus Chrysichthys; species Chrysichthys thysi. The sequence continues at coordinate 11,280,566 of JAQLOM010000001.1, forward strand.
CGACTCGGGGTTTTCTTACCTTGGTGCTCAGACATTACTTCGAGCATTGTCACCTCAGCAACGAGGTCCGCTCAACTTCGGGGGCACTGAGCAGCGGGGAGTATTCACCGGCTTGCTAGCCAGCTAAAGCTAACGCACTTTCCCCCACAGACACACACACACCACAAAAAGGGTGGATTTCCCTCCTTGGTAGTGTTGTAAAAAATATATCACGGGAGGTTTTTAAAAAGGTCTGGATGTCCTACTCAGTCTGAAGGTTTTGTTTTAACGCGACTTCACTCTGCTGGAGTTAGCTAGCCAGATAATTTCTCCGTCTCATGGCGGTGTATAAACAAGCTGAAGCCGGACTCCCCGAGTGAGCGAGCATCCTGCAGCCCGCGGCTCGACTCACTCCGACCGCACGCGCTGTCCCGGTGATTCCGCCAGCAAATATTTGCTTTTGTTTTTTTTGTTTTTCGTTTTTCATCAAAAGTGGAAAACTTCTCGAAACTCCGTGTGTGCGTATATACGCCGCGCCTCACCGCACCTCCCTCAAGCGGACGATGTCAACTGGGAGTAAATCGGAGAGAAAAGCCCCTTGCGGTTGAACCCCGTCGTGCAGAGCTGCTTTCTGTGGCCTTATGGGAAATGTAGTCTCGTTCAGAGAGGGGACAGCACAGCCCCAGAGCGAGGTTCTCCTCTAATGACTCCAAGCTGTAACCTTCTTGGCAAATGATGCCACGGAAAACCAGAGCAGGTTTCAAAATATGAAAAATGACAAGTAAAAAAAAAAAAATCCCCTTACATCAGGTCTGAAATGCCTGCGATTTGATACACCTCCTAGCATGTAGCCCAGGTTCATACAACGGCGCGTTTGAATGCTCGAATCTGATTGGTCCGCGGGTGTGCATTACGTAAGACGTAACAACGAGCTGGTCATTATTGCGAAATGAAGCACGAAAGGGTGACGCGAGGTCACCCCCAAGGGGCTTGGTTTGTAGTTATGACCGGCTCGCTGAACATTATCCGGCTTGTTACTTAACTTCAGGTGTTTTTTTGATTTAAAAATGTTTTTTTAGAGCCAATCCAAGGTGACTATAGGGAGACACGGAGTACATACTGGGAAGGTCACCAGTCCACCACAGGGTCAACACACAGACAGACAACTATTCACACTCACATTCACACCTATGG
>JAQLOM010000001.1:11292076-11318215 GCA_030068315.1 Chrysichthys thysi
TCTATGTTCTGTTGTGAATAAAATATTGACTCATGTAATTTGAAAGTCTTTTAGTTTTCATTTTATTCAACTTTAAAAAAAAAAAACGTCCCAACTTTTCTGGAATTCAGGTTGCATAACTGAACTATTGAATATTGTTGATAATACTGTAAATGGCAGTCGCTCAAGAGAAGAGAGACTGAACGGGTCTTTTCAAATTCTGCATGTCAGGATTAATTAATGTCTGGCTTCCTTTATTATGTTGGCACACTCAGACTTGTGCTCATATGGGTTTTTTTGTTTATTTTTGCATTTCAGCATTTCATTATTGGTGTCTTGCCCTCATTAGGTTTCTTCATTCTGCGCCGAGGCATTGACTATATGCAATGCTCTCCTTCATCCACGTACACCGTCCATCTCCCTCCCTCTCCCTCCGCTGACACTGAAGCCAACTCCACCTGCTTCTGTCCTCACTCCTTCTCAGAATCCCTCTCTCTCTCTCCCTACACTCCTGGGGGCACCTGCACCAGGGCCTTCCTTTGCTCCCAGACATCCTTTGAGCTTAGGCCCTGCTTCACTCCTGGGTTCTTTGGAAAACCATCTACCCCTGGGTCCTCCTGTCCTCCCCACACCTGCGGGTGCCACTGGGGCCCAAGGTGAGTTGCTACTGTCCTCCCCTGCCCAGGCAGCCGAGCTGGCAGGATTGGCAGCGCCCCCTGAAACCCAGCGGCAGATATTTGTGCGCTATGACAAAGAGGAGCCTGAAGACGTGGAGATCTCTCTGGAAAGCGATTCGGATGACAGTGTGGTTATCATGCCCCAAGGCATGATGCTAGAGATGCAGGAAGGTGCTACTAACACACAAAGTCTCCCTCCACCACCGGGCAGTGCCATTCCTGTGCCAACTGCTGGACTGGGAAATGAAGCAGGTCCTGTTGAAGCCTCACTCTCTAGTGAACTCCCCACATCTATCGGGCATCAGATGCTGCCAGCTGATACCAACAACATCAATTCCTTTTCAGGGTCTAGTCAAACAGAGCAGCTGGTCTCTATGGTGCCACCTCTGAACTCTAATTCTGTGCCTCTTGTGTCCTCGGGTGCACTGGGTAATTCACTGCCTACTGGTGCGCAGCTTCAGCAAATGTTGATGCAGCCTTCACCAGGTGGGCAGCCAAGTCAGCATGGACTGTCCTTACACATGCAGCTCCAGAACCAACTAGTACAGTCCAACCGTCAACCTTCTGCCAATGAGCAGGACCAGAACGTCATCAACATCAACAGCACGGATGATGAAGAGGAGGAGGAGGAGGAGGAGCTGGAGGATGAGGATGAGCTGGGAGAGGAGGAGGAGGAAGAGGAGGAAGGCCTAGAGGATGAAGAGGAAGAAGAAAGCAGTGATTTTCCTGATGAGGCGTACTACCAGAGAGAGCATTTTGAGGCCTACGATGAGGATGAAGATGATGAAGGGGACGACATGGATGAAGAAGAGGAGGAGGAAGAGGAGGAGGAAGAGATCCAGCCCATGGAGCCTGACGATCAGAGGGATGTGATTGGTGCAGAGGAGGGGGACGTAATGATTGAAGGGCAAGAAGAGGGGAGTGTGAGCACGTTCCCAGTGGAAAGTGAAAGACCGGAAGAAGGAGGAATTGAGGAAATGAAAGCAGTACAAAGCATCTATGAGGAGGATGAAATAAAGGACAAACGGGGTGTAGAAGAGATCGAGAATATTGGTGCTGTAGAGAGGAACGAAAACGAGGTGGGAGAGCAGCAAATAGAGACTCATGTGATTGGTGCCGAAGGAGAGCAAAGCGAAGAAAATGTATCCGTGGAAGCAGTTGAGCAGGAAGAACAGCCACAAGAACAGGAAGGATCCAGACCAGAGTCACTGGTGACCCCAGAAGAGTCTGGGATACCTCCAGAGGGTCAGGAGCAGGAGGTGGCCATAGAAGTCCGAGATAATGAGCCGAGTGCTGAGGCAGCTACCCAAGAGGAAATACCCAATACAAGCACAGCAACCACGTCAGAGGACACTGCAGCACCGCAAGTAGTGGAGGCAGCAGAGAAAGATGTGGTTGAAGGGACACAAGCAGAGGGAGAAGAGGCACGAGGGACGAAGAGAAAAATGGAAGATCGAGAAGAAGGAGAGGTGTCTGATCAGAGCGGTGAGAAGAAAAAGGTAAATTTCCTTAATTCCAGCAATGCACCATTATGAACAGAAGGCATTACAACTTGCATTATGTTTAAGGGAATAAAAAAAAGCATTAGGTTCAATAAAGAGAAAAATGCAGAGTTTCTGTGGGAGTACAAGTGTTTATCCATAGATTGAGTGTTGATGCTGAAAATATGTAAACACTAGCTACAGGCTCAAGCAGTCCTTGCACTGTTGCGTAATACGCTGTTGCTTTAATGCTAATTCATCATGCTGATTTGTTTAGCAAAACTCTGTCTCCTACTCTATCTCCTAGCTGGATGATGAGGCCATGGCTTCCATGTTAGCTGACTTTGTGGACTGCCCTCCAGATGATGAGGACCACGGTGCCTCTCACTCGCATTCTTAAAGTAAAACCCATCTCCGAGAGCCATAATTTCATTTGTTGATGTCATGGACTCCAGACCTTTCCTTCCTAAGGTTCTTGTATCAGTAATTACATGCATATATAATTCATTTAAACTTGAATCCTTTTATCAACTGTTCTTATTAAGTTAACGGTTTCTACCTGTGATGCAGTCATGATATACCTTGTGATATCATTTAAAATGCACTCTTTAATGGTATCATAAGTGTTTTTCTGAGTTCAGTGTTGGAACGGATCGCGTTGCCATCCAAACAGCTGGTCGGTATTTCATGGGAATTACGTCATACTGAGCAACCAGCAATCTTCCCTGTATGAGGGGACAGATAGACCTCTTAGGGTTGCATGCCTTCAGCCTTCTTTCTTAACCTTACAGTTGAAGTGGTTTCATTTTTTGTAACATTTACACTAAAGAACTTGGGAATCTCCATGTGGAAGATGATATGGTTATTGTAGGTCTTATGTTTTTTTCCGCCCTTCATTTCAGTTTTTTTGTACTTCATTTGTTACGGATGTGCTTATTTTCAGTTAACTGATCGCAAAAGACAATTAAAAGAAAACAAAATATATTCAAATGCTTTGGTGCCCTTTATATAGCTAAATAGAGTTAGAGGTGTGCATCAGGACTGTGCATCAGATTTACTTCTGGTCAGATGTCATGCTTGTAGGACAAATAACATGGGAGAGTATTGGATGAGCAGATTGCTTCTTCATACATCTACATAAAGGAGGCGTAGAGAAACCCTCTGTGGATCCATGCTGATTTGACATCACTCTGTAAATGGGGAACACTTCTTAGTTGCAGTGGCATTTCATGTCACAACAGACATTTACTCAAACGTATATATGGTGCCATCTATAGCAAATAGTGCCGTGGTATTTTTTTTATTTATTTTTTAATAATATTTATTTAAAGTTACCATTGTACGCTCTATTTACTATAGATGGTGCTGTTACTATTTTTGCACGTCTACGTTTTCCAAAGTTCATTCCCATAAATAAAAACAATTAACATTTTTTATTACATTTGTACTTGATTATATTTGCAGTCATGAAAAAAATAAAGTTCACACTCCTTCAGTTTTAGATTTTGATTTCTCAGGGCCTAAATAACAGTTGTTTCATTCTTACCAACTTCTATAAACAAACAAAAATAACCTCAGGTGACGACAACAACAAAAAAATACCACACAACAGACTTCCACATAGTCATTTTTTCCCAAAAATCAACCAGCATTCGGGGACCAGGGGGTATACTGCGAAGGGAGTTACTTACCCTGGGTTATTAAGTGAAGTCAGGGTTGACAAACCCTGACTGCCTCAATTGGTGTTCAGCAGAACTATGTTGGTATTTATCTTATGAGAAATGTACAATAATAATTTAATAATAATTAAAATGTGAGTAATAATTTAGGTGTTTATAAGAGTACTGCACTCTTACTGGCAAGTCCAACACTGTGGTAGCCAATAAAGCCAGGCAGGCTTGTTGGCAACGCATTGCCGACAGTCAGTTCTTAAAGTTCTTCTTGTTGTATGTTCTCTATTTTGTCCGACGGACTCTTACTTTAAACATGATTGAATTACCTGTTAATGTGCAAAACACCCTTTTGATCTCTGGAATGCTTAAGTGACCAGGGAACATACCAAATGCATCCAGCAGTTTGGTACGAGCAAATACCTCCTTGTGAACTGTCAGGCATACTGCATGCTTGTTCAGATGTTCAGCATCACTGATGGAATACAAGAAGTGTCCACTGGTAAAATGGCACAACCCTAGGCACACTGTGTGTTCAACAGTAAGGGCATTACTTCACACTCCCAAAAAACTGGCAACGATGGTGAGTTGCATCAGATGAGAATCGATATATTTCATAAAGGACGTCATCGCGATAAACTAATGGATTTTGACAGTCTCTAAATCCCCTTGCTGAGCAGAGTGAACCTCTCACTATCGCCTAGGTCAGGGGTCGGCAACCTGCGGCTCTTTCATGCTTTTGCTGCGGCTACACCCCCCCCCCCCTTTCTTGAAAGGAGTGTAGATTAATAGTGACTAGATAGGGTAACCTTGAGTTAACCAAGAACAAAAACTGTTCATAGGAGTTTAGAGATGCAGCGTTAATTGCCTTGGCATACTTCAGCGGAAACCTACTCACTTTTTCATAGTACTGGTTAATTGAGAAGTTACACCTAACATCACAAAGTTATTCCCGAAGTTACCTAGATACGTCAGTAACCCCATTTCCTAGTATATCCCTGAGGTGAGAAAACATAAGTACACCCTTCCCACTTCCATAATCATTAACAGAATAATTAGCAGCCACGGGTTACTAATAAAATGCATTAATTAATAGATTAATCATCAAGAAGTGTGATCAATACTATAAAAACAGAACGTTTGCAGTTTTGGTTGGCTGGAGCACTCAGGGGTGTGTCGATTTATTGAATTTCCTTCCTTCTTTCTTGCACTTATACAAATCGGAAATGCAGTATCAACATAAAGCAAAAAGCAATCACAATACAAATCAAGAGTTGGATAGAAATTACAGGGTTATACCCGAATCCACCCAAAGGCAAACACACAGAACCCCACAATCAGATCTCTCCCCAAAGACTAATAAACGAGTGGCTCTTTCCAAAAGCTGTACACTATTTGAGTATTTAATTTTCCTTATACCGATACCTGCACGTCGTCTTCTACTACATCATACAAAGGCATGACTACACTTGGAAATTATGTGGTTGACTGTTTTCCTGAAAGAGACTATAGCCACCTATAGCCAGCCAGCTAACTTCAGCACAGAATTCATTGTCACTTACTTTTCTGGATGCATACCCTAATACAACCTGTTAGTCATTTATATTAAAATAATTTGAAACATCAAAAGGTTTAATAAGAAAATGACTAGTTTAATCATGTTAGCTTAATAAATCAGCTGGAGAAAGTGGGATACTTGTGCCGGCAGGTTTGGGGAGTAATGGAGTACATGGACCGGCATTACATAATTAGGATCCAAGATAAATGTATTCCGTTACAGAAGGTACAGAAAAAAGCTGTAAATGGATTACCGATACGTTTTGTAATAATGAGAATTATTTAGCAGGATAACAGTTTTAAGGTATATAAGGGCTACAACAACTAATCAACAAAATGTATAAAAATCTATGCTCAAAATAATTGCTAGTTAATTTCATCATTAGGATTTGGGTGTAAGGGTGATGCTCCTGCATGAACCTTCCATAACAGCTTTGTTATATTTGTTAGGTAGCAAGCAGCAAAGCTATTTGATAGAATTAGCTTGAAAAAAGGTAAACTAGCCTATTTTTCTGACCCACTGGAGCTGATGAGCCATTGTGTATTCTTAGTATACATGACACTGTATGTTTTTTGTGTCAAGTCATCAAGTTTCCATTGTGCTTTCGGTTCTCCTCGACATGGATCCCAAAATGAGTCAATTCACTAATCTCAGGCATTGTAAACTAAGTCGATTCCATTCACTGAAAATAATTCACCTCGCACGCACTCAACAAGCAACGTGAATTTAGCATCAGAGAGTTTTAGTGAGTGAATGAAGCTGGGGGTATTAATTAATTTTATCTTTATTTTGAACTAGTCTGTTAGACAGTTAAGCCAATCATGGCATGAAATACAGGCACACAGTTGCTGAAAGTGGGCTTAGTGATGAAAAAAAAAGCAATACGCTGTAAAAGATGTACATACCTTCAGCTTGAGTCAGTCCGAGTGTCTCATCTTGTCGACATGGCGAGCACTTGAAAATATTCCCATGCTGTGACAGATTATCCGGTAAATGTCATTAACGTAATCAGTGAACAGCTATTTAATTAAGCCTAGTTAAGAAAAAAGTTCCACAGAGGTGCGTATTAAAAATGATTAGAGCTGCAAATAAATATTTTAAATAAATATTTTTTGTAGCCTAGGTAATATATTGTATAAAATAAACCTAATCAAATCATCAGGGGGAAAATAATCAACAGATTTAAACGATTATCAAAATATTCAGTAGGTGCAGCTCTAAAATATACTTTCAAATAAAGAGCAACATGCACATGTGCAAACAAGTCTCACATCACCACTCTGGTCTCGAGTGAAATCATAGTTAATCTTACAATCACCACTTCATTATCATGGCCTCTGGTGACAATAATGCATTCACTGGGTCTAAATTTCACAGTAATCTTGTCTTTAAATCAGAACTAGGGAACAATGTCACAGTTCAGTGAAGGTTCTGCATTTCAGCTAAGAAAATGCTGGCATCGTCCACATATTTGGTATTGAGTTATTCCAAAAGAAAGAAATCAGAAGTAATCAGTTACATTGCTTTCATTGTGTGGTCATTAGATTGGGTTACTGACTAAATTTTTTAACAGGTAATTCATAGTTGTATCAGAATACATTTTTAGTAAGTAACCTTCCCACCCCTGTGTGCCAGGACATCTTAAGGTAATACATACAAAATCCTAGACCTCCTCCACAAATAATGGTTTGTGAGGTGCTTGTAAAATGAATGTGTAAAGTACCCTCACAACATGTTTGTCATGCTTACAACATAACAGCTCTAAGCTATAACAGCTTCTACAGCAAAACAAGCCAGGGCTTGCATATAAATTCTGTTGTTCTTATCAGTGGCTTTCTTGTTATCAAATGTCAGGCTAACAGGGGTTTTGGAACTCACAACTGTCCAACGAGAGCCTTAACAGCTGATACCTTCACACACTCAGGGACGTCTCTTTGCTATTTTTTTTTTTATTCTGCAACTTTAACTCTCAATGATGCTAGTCTGAGAAGATACATTTTTTTTTTGTCCTCGGTGTGTTGTGTAAGAGCAAAAACTACGACGGAGTATAAGGGTCACACATGAAGAAAAATGTTTTTTTCCCATGACGAGATTAAAGTCGACATTTTGAGTTTAATGTCGACATTATTCTCAAAATTTCGAGTTTAACGTCGACATGTCGACTTTAATCTCGTCATGGCAAATTTTTTTTTCTTCATGTGTGGCCCTAATACTCCGTCGTAAAATTTTGCTTCAGAATCAGGTTTAGCAATAAAGAAATCCTCGCTGTTTTAGCGCAGAACCACAGTGTGATCATTAGTGTAAGGACACTGAAAGGGTTGTGCTGAAAACTTTGTTTGTTCAGAAGGAGAAATCATACAAACTTGGAAGAAGTGGGAACATTCTTGCAAACTGAAATTGCTGGAAATGGGCCGAGGCAAGGATGTGGATGGTTCCACCTGCATGCCATACAGAGAGGGTATGTTGGATCGCAAAATACAATAAGACAACTGGTCAAGTTGCTTGATCCTGCAGGTGTGTGTGCTTGTCTGAGACTGCAGCTGTGGAGCGGTTGCTCTCTCTCTCCGAACTAGTTTTGAATGTCAAGATTAAAGTCGATATCTGATTTCAACTTTATTCTCGAAATTTCGAGTTTAATGTCGACTTTAATCTCGTCATGGCAATTTTTTTTTACTTCATGTGTGGCACTAATACTCCATCGTATTTAGTTCTGTCCGTCTCTGTGATTAGGGAATCAAAAAGAGCAACAACACAATCAAATAAGTCCCTAATCATCTCTGATTTAAAACATTAGGTAACTGGATGTTAGAAGATGCATCTAAGACATCCTTGTAGTTAAGGCTACTATATCATCATATGTGGAAATGGAAACCTGGAAATGTTTAATTTCAACTTTCACCTAGCTATGATGTTATGTCTCTCTGATGGGTGTATTATGTTTCCAACATATGCTATGAAGCTATGAGGCTAAGTGTTGTTTTTTTTAAATAAATTAAAAAAAATATATATTCAATTGGACTTTTCTCTAAAGATCGTAGACGGTGACAAAATACAAAATCAGCAGCCGAGTTCCGTGACAGCAGCAGATGTACTCCTACATACTGCAGTCTACAGAGGACTGAATGGGCAGTTGCTGATTAACATGTAAAGCTAGGCTTTGTTTTGCCGAACTGTGTTCAGCAGCTGTAAAGGGGTCAAATACAGAGATGGAAGATTTTGTATATGTGCAACAGTTTCTATTCAAAGTGTGTGTGTTTGCATGTTTTGCAGATGCAGTAAAGCGGAAGATTCTGGTTTTAGACCTCGATGAGACACTAATTCACTCTCATCATGATGGGGTTCTGAGACCAACAGTACGGCCTGGCACGCCACCAGACTTTATCCTTAAAGTAAGAAATGCATCACCTAAAGTTAACATATTCAATGACGCATTAATAGCAACGACACAGCTGAGACCATAGTTCAAAGAAGCTGTGATGAAATTCTGCGATAAATTTCAGTGAGTAAAAAGTGGTCAAATCGAGAACAAGATGTCTGTCTGTATAAAATCATCCCGGTGAGAGGTCTATTGTCCTGAATGTGCGCTGTGCTAATGTAATGTAATAATTTTTTTAATGTTATTAAAAAATTAAGTACAAAGAACTATTTTATCACCTGATTAACTTCCAGATTCACCTTCAACTTTAAGTGACTGTGGCCTGGAGCCAGGGGATGAGATATCAAGTTTCTAAAAGGATTTTGCTCTTTCAGTATAGTTGCCCTTGTATTAATACAGCAAATTGTGTTTGGTTTTTTTTGTAGGTTAGAGTAATTCAAATTGTGTCTTAATTCCAAAATCACACGTCCTATACAAGTGTATGCTTTCAGCTATGTGGCGAAAGTTTGGGAAAGAACCACATGTGGGTGAGATGGTCAGGTGTCCAAATATTTTTGATACATACTTAAGCCAACCTCTATTTTTTTCACATCACCATCTAGTTTTTGTTGTCCTCAGACTTGGGCATTATCATGCTTCCGAAATAACTTTCAGTGCTTTGATGAGCAAAATTTGAATAATTTATCTTTTAAATAGAGTTTAATGTAATTTCACCATGCAACTAATCTCTAATACCTTTTTTTAATATATATATTTAGCAGTATCATCACCTGGCTATCTCAAAGCAGCGTGATGTACCCAACCCTAATAAAGCTTTCCTCTTGTCCCCCTCTCCTCCTCTTGTTTTGGTTTGTTTTTAGGTTGTTATAGACCGCCACCCAGTCAGATTCTTTGTGCATAAAAGACCCCACGTGGACTTCTTCTTGGAGGTTGTCAGTCAGTGGTACGAGCTCGTAGTATTCACTGCTAGCATGGAAATTTACGGCTCTGCAGTAGCGGACAAACTGGACAACAACAAAGGCATCCTGAATCGCAGATACTACAGACAGGTGACTGTCTGAAATGGCTACCTCGCTCACTGTTCACTATAGACTGTTCTATATAAAGCTCTTCAAGGCCACAATGAGGCAGACACTGGACCAAATGTAGACCACACTTGCATAAGGGTGCACAGCAGACACATCTTTGTTTACAAGTTATAAGGTCTGAATTACCTGGCAAATTGAAACCAAGATATAAAACAAGATTTTCTGTATTAAATGCAAAGCTACTTGTGGGCTTTAGAGTTCATTGAACATCGCTTTTACTTGGATTTATATTCTAGGTTGGGTTCTTTCGTATCTTCCCTGACAATTAAATTTCCAGCTGAAAGAAATCTCTTTGGATTTGGGAATGGATTCAGACAATCCACATCTCTCATGCCATATTACTCACATTGTTGTTTATTTTGCATTTATATTAATTCATGCCTAAAAGGTGTAATAAAACAGATATTCATTTCCTTTGTGTGTGTGTGTGTGTGTGTGTGTTTTTCAGCATTGCACGCTGGATTTGGGTAGTTATATAAAAGACCTGTCCATCATTCATGGTGATCTTTCCAGTATAGCAATTCTTGACAACTCACCTGCAGCGTATCGCAGCCATCCAGGTAAGATATCAGTCTCTTCTTATCTAGTGTATCTCATGATTATCTGACTATCTTTATTACTTGGTCTCATTTCTTTTTGAAATACAGGTGTGTGTGTGTGTTTGTGAATGTGCGAGAGCGAGCGAGCGTGTGTGTGTGCGTGTGCACATGTGTACATAGTCAGGCTATGTCCACAGTAATATGTTATAACTTTAAAATGGTGTTTTATAATAAAATGATCTCCGTCCAGATGAGCATTAGAGAAATAATCTCCATTCATAGTAACACGCCTGAAAACGCACATCACATGACGGTTCACATACACTGGGCATGCGTGTGCTGGTGTAAACAGGAAGCAGATTGTCTACTTTGCAGTTGGTTGCCTAGTTGATCGCCTGAATAATAGCCTTCTTCCTGCGAAGAAGCATTTGTAGCATTGTAAAATGCAGAAATTACCTGCACAACAGCTGCTAGCAAAGACAACAAGGCCAGCAGTGCTTGTAATTCGTTTTCCATGCTGCATTCTCCACTGGCAGTCGAGGCTGATTGTGTTTGATTTCTTCCGGAAAAGGGCCTGGTGATAAGAGCCTGATGAATCAGGGAAGGATATGTCCTGACCTGATAATATCCAAGCGTGGGCGTCTGTGTCATCGTTTTTCAAAAGCCCCCATTTTCCCCTAGACCTCTCTAAAACATAACCCCTGGACTTTTCAAACTAAAACGGGACCAGCAGCATTTTCATAACTCTTCATTTTAGGGGCTCGAAAACTGGAGTAGTATGGACGTCGAGCATAAATGTAGCAGCAGTGATGCATTTTTAAACTGAAACATATTAGTGCACACATAGCAGCAGTTCTACAGGCACATGCCTGTATGGTCAACACATGATCCTGTTAATTCACATAGTACTTCAGAAGCATTTGAAAATATGAAATGGTTGCGTTGTGTTCAACAGTATTGGAGTCTAGAAACGACCTCAGTGCATAATGGTGCTCTGGAAATCTTCTGCACATGGTATTGTTGGTACAAAAGACATACAGAGATGAATAATTTCTGTCAAAACAATACTCTATTAAAACATATTGATGGTGTTTATAATGACTTCCATGGATTTCAGCAACATGAGTAGCTTTTTGACATGAACTCTCTTTGGGGCTCGCAAGTACTATGTTGCATTTCCTGCTGCCTTAAAATATTCCAAGCTTAAAATGTCACTTATTTAGTGGCTGCAAAGTCACACAAGGACATGACAGAAAAATAGCTGCCTTCTTCCATTAGTGGTGAATTTCTTAAGTCTTTTTGTTCCTTTTTTTTTTATATATATATATTTTTATTATTGTTATATCCTGAGGCTGATTATATGTTCAAAAGGGTATGATGGGAACCAAAGAGCAAAGTAAAAGAAACTCTCACCCTTTAATAACACTACATGTTCTTCAGTCTGTAATTTATATTAAGATTAACTTAAATGAAATTAACATTGTATCGAGCCACTCTTTGGTCCAGGTTTAGTCTGAGTGCTATCTTTGCATTAGGCGCACAGGCCCTTTATTCTAGCCCAGTTTTGCACCATAAATGATTTTATTTTTGTTCTCCACAGATAATGCAATACCTATAAAATCATGGTTCAGTGATCCCAGTGACACAGCACTTCTTAACCTTCTGCCAATGTTGGATGCACTAAGGTGGGGATTTGAGCAGAAATAGCAAACCATCATTCTTCTGTTGAGTAACCGTCATTCTTTGTTTAAAATGTCCTCTTTATACAGGTTCACAGCTGATGTTCGGTCCGTCCTTAGTCGAAACCTGCACCAGCATCAACTTTGGTGATGGTCCTACTGAGAGATGTTGCGTTTTTAACTTCTTCCCATCTAGACTCTGTCCCTCAGGATCCGAGCCGTCTTTCGTACAGCACCAGCACAAATAGGTCCAAACTGGACTTGCTTGAAGGAAGTAAAAAAAAAATAAAAAAAGACATTGGGATCTTATTTACCCTTGGTGTCCGTGCCATATTCATACTGGAGTATTGAATTTCTTCTGGAATACTATATAAGGACTGCATACAAACCCAGGAGCATCGAGGCAAAGCCCTGAAGAGACTGTTTTATTCATAATACGGTGCCATGGTTTTAATATGGCAGACTTTAGAGGGGTCTGCTTTTCTCAGGTTATTGGTGATGGCCAGTGCTCTTCACCATGAACATGTGGATAAGAGAATACAAAGAACAGCGATTTGGAGTCCTTGATTCTACTCACCTTTCTTTCTCTTGAGTGACGTCTTTGTAGCCACTTGCTTGAGAAAGTGGGAGTCAACGGGTACTTTTTTTTTTTTTTTTTTAAATAGGGCAACAAGAATCCATTTTTAAATTCTGGATAATACTTGATGGCTGAGCATTGAGACAACAATTATTTTAAACAAATTTGTGATGCAACCCATTTAAATTTAAAATTGAAAATGATTGGGCTGTTGTTAAGGTGCCATTATGGGTTATGCATTAATAGACAGATGGCAGTTTTATGACAGATATGTAGAATGTTCTCCTCATCTTAATCTTTAGGAAATCTATACATTTTTCATGATTCATCATTTTTATGAAGCCAGAAAATCTTTCTTTCAGACACATTTAGAAAGACATGCAAGGAATGAGTATTGTGTTGTAAATCTGTATAAGTGTACTGAACAGATGGCGAAGCAATCGCCACTATTTTGATTTTGTTTTTATGTTTACCCAGTCGATAGTAAATGATATTCTGCTCATGTCTCAGGGCAGCTCCTTTGCACTCCAGTCCTGAGATTAATAAAACCCATGATGGTGTAAAGTGTGGCTGGATTTTTTATTTATTTATTTATTTATTTTATTGGCTGCAAGTAAACCATTATTTGATGAAATACAGTATGTATTTTAAATCACTGTAGGTCAGGGTTCTAGTTACCTAATGCCATATGCCGAGTGCCGAATTTCAGAATTTACAGTGCAAAGGTCACATTTATTTTATTTATTTTTTTTTTAATAGAACTTTTGTTTTAGATATTTCTTTAAGTTGTGCATTATTTGGTCAGTAAAAAAAATTATTTCCGAACATTTAGTTTTCCAGGAAAAATCAAATAGAAAAATGATAATGTGTCAGTAAAGAATGTAACATATTACACAATTACAGTGGTGCTTAAAAGTTTGTGAACCCTTTAAAAATTGTCTACATTTCTGCTTAAATATGACCTGAAACAACATCACATTTTCACACAAGTCCTCAAAGTAGATAGAGAACCCAGTTAAATAAATGAGACACAAAAAAAATTAACTTGGTCATTTATTAATTGGTGAAAATGATCCAATATTACATATATGTCAATATTCATATCTGTAGTGACTACTGCCAACAAATATAGACTTGGTTTAGTTCAGTGCTGCTCACTGCTCTTTATAATAGATATTTAAAATGTAGGAAGTGTTTAATTTCATTATTTCTGAAGGCTTTTACAATATTTTTACATGTGCCTAAGACTTTCCTCACACTACTGTACATTTGGGCCACATGTGGCTTTTATTTGGTACATTTGACCCATATGTGGTCTGGCTGAATGAACCTGAGCTAAATCTGAATATGTCTAAAATTAGTTGGAAATTCTCATTTGATCACTGCTGGTTTTTGAGGAATAAGGCCATGATCACGACACACATATGTGGCCTACAGGATTTATGCATATGGTGCACTACAGAAAGTGTTTAGATGTGTTGGGGTGACCTTTTGGTAAGCCACGTAGAGAGATGGGAGCTGATTGTTGGAATCAAATGGGAGTCAATGCCTCACCTTAGCCCACACTTATTTTGGGGGGGAAAATTGAGGAGTAATATTTCTAATCAATGTCGTCATATCTGAAAACTTTATTTTTATTTATTTTCGGGGTGGGGAAATTTTACTTACTCTTTTTTTTTGGGCTGGGAGGCTTTTTCACTGCACCCAGAGAAGACGGACAGGTACGGATTAATTTTTCACCACAAATGACAAACTTGATAAACTAAGGTAAGGTTAAGGTAACATTGTTATACTGGTTTTTACTACTATATATTTATATTCTGTATTTACATTTAGAACAGAGACATTTTCTAGAAATATTGTATTTGCCTTATTAGTTAGGATCTAGTGTTAGCTACCACTTTAGTGACTGTAGTTTGCTGGGGTAATACAGAAGAGTCACGGCTGTTTTAAATGGAAACATTTGGGCTCCTGATTGACGCAACAACAAAAAAACCCTGTTTGCCTGGTCATCCAGAGATCACGAGTTTGAATCCCGATATTGCCACAGCCAGCTGTGGCTGTGAATCCAAAAGACTGAAATTAGCCTAGCTTTCAGGTGGCATACTATCTCCCCCTCCTATCAATCACAAGTGATGCCAACCATTCATGGGGATCTGTGAGCTCACGCATACGGAAGTGGGCGGACAGCACTTCATCCTGTGTGTGTTACGCCGCCCCCTGAGGTTGCAT
Source organism: Chrysichthys thysi (assembly GCA_030068315.1). Lineage (NCBI taxonomy): Eukaryota > Metazoa > Chordata > Actinopteri > Siluriformes > Claroteidae > Chrysichthys > Chrysichthys thysi. The sequence continues at coordinate 11,306,933 of JAQLOM010000001.1, forward strand.
AGGTAGCAGTTTGAAAAGATGCTGTCTGTACTCTTCACATGCCTTGGATAATGCCTTTGTCTTCAATAATTTACAAATAGTTTAATTTTATTGTGTATATTACTGTAAATTGGTTTTCTTAAAAAGTATTTCTTTCAGATTGGCATCATACTCTTGATGGATAACTGTTAGTACTGTGTGTTTTCGTCTTTCCACATAAGTGAAGACTCTTAACTCTATGCCATTTATAATTTTTTTTTATATAATAGTATCCGTTTATTGTTGCATTGGAAAAAATCAGATTGGTTTTAGGCAGTGTGTATTCTGAATTTCCGATGAAAAGTGGAGTGATTCCACAGATCCGTGATCAAATGTAGAAGGAAAAAAACAGCTGACTCCTAATGAATTCAAGACCCTCACAGAGCACAACAATGACCATGGTCATGGATTTTATATTCAAATATATAGTTGTATTCATATTGATTTGTATCATTCTTGTCAAATATTCAATAAAAATGTGATACTTATACATACAACTATGTATGTATGTATGACTGTGCACAACTGACTTGAATATGTAGCTTTTGATTATAATCTGAATTCAGAACTGCACCAGTATTATTCAACAACAAAACAACTTTAAAACCACAGATGACCCATTTGTAATGTCTTGTTCTTTTGTAAATGCTCCATTCATCTTAGAAGCCATGTAACCATATAATTTATGCTGGTAGGATTTGCCTAACAAAACGTATCAGCATCTGGCAACACTGGGCACAAGTTGGGAAAATGCACCCCACATGGGATGGCACACTAACCACTATGCCAGGTAACAATTTACCTGATTATGGAGTGCCATTGTCAGATGGAGTGACACGTTGGTTGTGGTGTTTCCATGGTCGCATTGTATGTCACGCTGCCAGGATGGCCTGTGATGACAGCGGACCCTGCACGGCGCAGGACTAACGCTAGGAAGAAGAAGGTATGCCATTGTCCTTTCAAAAATGCAAATGTCATAAAAAAAAACCTTAAATGCATCACACATTGTAACTTTGACATTGTCAGTGATATAATTAGAACAATGTATGGCATTTCAATTCTGTAGTTTTATTCTTATTGTGGTTAGGAACATGTTAAATTACAGAATAGAAAGCATTCACTGGTTCTTGGTGTGTCTGCCATTGGTGGCCACACACAGGCCAGATCTCAGTTGAACATAATTTTACATAAGGTGTAAGCCATGTCAACCTTCTTTTTTCCTGTTAAAAACGTGCCACTTCTGTTATTGGTGTGGCAATGTTGTGGCATTTCTCTGGCTGTGCAGATATGAACCACAAACAGCTGTCTGTGTAACAACATTGCTTTTGCTGTTCAGATGTAGGCCTGAGTTGGCCTGTCATTCACTCCCGGAGGCGTGCTGAGGACAGCTGCTTATGTGGACCATTTCTAGGCCAAAGGAAATGTGTTGACTGGATTGGTACTTGCTCTCATGTTTTGCTTTCCACCTCTGACCATGGACACACAGTTGCCAAGTATGCACGAATAAAAGCAAATGCCGCTCAGTACCAAAACACAAAACATGTCCATTACAAACTATGACAGTGCTTTTTTTTTTTACCATCAATCATGACATCTTTTTTTTTTTTAAAAAGCCATACCAATATTTCAAAATAATGTCAGTGTTACAGAGCCAGTATTACACAGCTACCAATATACCAATATTACCTTCATTGGCATGAGTAAAAATAAAAAACATCTATTGGATCAAAGCTCCAGGGTCGATCCCAAGTCCTGAGTATGGCTTACTGACGCTGTTTGTTTGTTTGTTTGTTCGTATGAGTCAACTGTGGGTTCTCTGGTTTCCTCCACACATCTCAAAACACGCCCTGTTTTCGAAACTCTTCCATCTGAGGTAAAAATTACGGAACTGGCAACCTAGTGTCGCCCTCCCCACCCACTAATCATGAGGACAGCATAAACACCGACCGAATAACTGCTCTGTAGCTCTCCGCGCTTTAGGTTTTACAATATAGGCCATGAGAAAGTAGTACCTACACCACGGACATAAAATAAAACACAAAGGCCAGTATTTTAAAGCCGCCGTTCTCAGTTGTCGTTTTCAAACGCGTTCATTGAAAAAGAAATACAAAGACACATCAAATCGAAGATTAAAAAAACACCCAAAAACAACGTTTGACCCGTGTGTTGTTATTGTATTCATCCGCGGCGGCTCCTCGTCACAAAAACAGCGCTGCTAGTTGAACTGCCCCGCTTTGCTAGTAGAGCTCACTGCTTATAAGCGACGTTTCATTACATTGCAGCCTGTCACCCTGAGCTGCGATGAAGTTCCAGTATAAAGAGGAGCATCCCTTCGAGAAGAGGCGATCAGAGGGAGAGAAAATCAGGAAGAAATACCCGGACAGGGTTCCTGTGAGTAGCTGTGTAACACAGCCCCCATTGCTAACAGCTGGCGTGCTTTAACAAGCGCGTGCAGTCTTCTTAATCAAAATACACCCAGCACTTTCTGTTTTAGTTGCTTAGAAATAAGTAAAGGAGTGTGAAATCGGTGTAGGCACGACAAACAAACAAACAAACAAACCAACCAACCCAGGATTGCGTCAGTCATCGCTGAACAGCGAGCTAAGGACAGGAGTAGTTAGCATCCAGTTAGCACCTTCTCTCCAGTGCGACATTAAACAGGACTGGACTGTTCACCTGGCTGATTATGAGCTAAACATGTCGTAAAGAAAGGATCTTTTTGGGAGGAAAGTAAACCTTCATGTGTGTTAGTTGAAGCTAAATATTTGTGCCTAGATATGTGTACGCACGGTAGCTAGCTAGCTAAGGTAAGTGACGTAGTAATGCTTTTTTATGCCGTTCTAACAGATATAATACACAAAAGCTGATCTCGGAGCACAACAGTTGCGTGTATTTCGATATTTTAAGCGTTACAGGTTTACAGTTTAATCTGGTTAACTGTCAGGCTAATAATTCTGCATGTAGTAATCTAGCTTTATTATTATTATTATTATTATTTGTGTGTGTGTATATTGTACAGTGTATAGTGTGACCATATATATACACACTTCTTTTCGCGTTTGAAACGGAAGTGACGTATGACCACTGAACATATACGTGCGTATGATGGGAAACAGCGTCACTAGCGCTTACATTTTAACTAATCACTTTTTATGTCATCTTTGTGATTTGTTGTTATTTGTGTGCGTTATTTTACTGATCTTGAAAAGAAGTAAACCCCTATTTGGTAGGTAAATATTTAAGAAAACTTTGAACGAAATCTATAAAATTCTTTTCGTGTTTGAAACGGAAATTACGCATGACCACTATTTGTTGAAAAATAAGATTGGTAATTAATAAACTTATTTTATAAATACTGAATTTTATTTTATTCCCTTGCATTCAGTGAGCGAAGCCAATCAGCTAGTTGTAAATACAAATAAGTGCTGTCTCTATATTTGAACCTAATGTAATTAGAGTGAGAGTATAGTTTCTGTTTCTGTTCACACTCCCTGTGAAAGACTGAAATGTTTAGAGTTCATACACATGTAGAAAGAAACTGTTTGTTTAAAGTAAATGTAAGATTTGTAAAGTAAATGTTGATTGTTACTGACTGTTGTTAGGGATATAAATGCTTTTAATAAGGGATGTATCCAGACTGACAATGAGAATCTTCCTGTTTTTTTGTTTTGTTTTTTAAGTGGGGGAAGTGAGGTGAATATGAATATAAATATGAAGAGATTTTGATTGTGTATTGAAATGCCTGGGATCAGTGCACATAAACCCAGGAATGAATTAGACACTGGAAACCTTGTCCAAGGCCCAGGCTGGACACTAGGAGTGTTAGACTGAATTTTTATTTATTTGTTTGCTTGGGTAAATGATAGTTTTATATCAGCTTATCATGGTATTATGATGTTTAGGGACCATTTAAAACACACAAGCCAGTGGTGAAAAATTTAGTAAAATTCATGCTCGTGTACCACATATAACCAGTAACTAAAATCATTTATTTTCTGCAGATATTTTTCCTGATCGCTTTTACATAAAATTTCTTCCACGTCAGCAGTTTTATTGTGTCATTTTTAAGCAGAAAGAGAGAGAGTCTGTGTGCATGCTGAGTCAAAAGAAGGGGGGGGGGGGACAACCTCTGACTATTGCGGCAACACCCGAAGCAAGAGAGGGCTGTTTTGCTTACGTCTGGTCAGCAGTGCGGTTCTTCTCAGTGTGTGATTGGGATTAGGTATGATAGTTAGGATCATGCTAGGAGTGGCCGTATCAGTGTAACATGTTTACAGCAACCAAGGAACTTTACTGAAGCACAGTATGAGTTGATAATAATTGAATAGTTTGAAAAATCACCCATGAAGTAACGATCTTATACACCACTCTTAACTGTAATCATAGAACTGTAGCAATCCTAGATGAGATGCATATCAAACAGAGTATAGATTCGGTCCAATGTCTTGTTGATGCGTAGGAAAGCCTGTAATGTTAAATTATGTATATTCACTTCAAACATTTTATTATTAAAGTGAGATGTAGCATTTTGAAGTTTACCGACAAGAGTTACAAGACAAGGCTCCAGTGTACTGTAGAAACGTATATGTTAGAACAACAAAGAAAAGGGTTCAGTTTAAAAAAAATCTTGGGGAAAATGTCACATAGCGATGATCATATGTCCTCCTGTTTTTCTGTATTTTTAATGCGCCTGGGATTGCCGCATGTAAACCCAGGCGTGGACTAAAACGGCACTCAGGGAGCGTAGACCTCTGTCAAAGACAGAATAAACTCTTCTTCAACTTGGGAAGCTGCAACTGCAACCACTTTATCGGTCCGGATACATTTCCAGTAGCATCATTGTGTTTCTACATTGGCTATGTTTTGTCACTGGTGAACATGTGACATATGGCTCTGTTGAGCACAGATTTCCACCAAGACCAAATGCCATATCTTGCAACGCTAGCGAAAGGGAAACAAAATTTGTGGAATTTTTTATTTTTATTTTTTTATTATTATTATTATTTTTTTTTTTTTTTTTTTTAAATTTTTAAGCACGGAACTAGTTAATTATACCATAGGATGCACAGTGTAATGGTAAACTAAATGTAGAAACCTTGAATATCACTTACAAAACCTTGAGCAGCGAAAACTAACATCGCACGAGTCTGTATTAGACCTCTATGAACCGTTTGTAAACTTTTTTAACAATGAAAAAATCAAAGTTTGAAAAATCCTTAATTATACAAAAGCTTACTGTAAACAACAAAGAAAACTAACCTTGCATGAGTTGACTTCTGGTGTTAAGGAAGTGAGGAGGAAGATGGGTGGGGAGGAGGTTACTGTACAGCCAATGAACACACATCTGACTGAGACCGATTACAAGGACTTGCACGTCTTTGTTAGGTACGCAAACAGAAAATGGAAAGCACTGGCGAGCATGAAGCGGAAGGAGAAAATGGCCGGGGTTGTGTTTGTTTGACACCTGATTGTGTGGTCGTGACCAGGTGCAAAATTTTGGCAAATTTTTTGGTTCGGGAACCAATTTGTTCGTGTTCGGAAGCATCCGTGACCAGAGGTTGCACTGTATTCGTGCTACAGTATAAAGGGCCGCTCTGTGTCCATTTCAGTGCTGGATCATTATATCACAAGCAAAGGTTTTTATTAATTCATATTTATTAATTAATTTATTGTTGTTGTGGGTTTTTTTTGTTTTTGTTTTTTTTGCACTAGGTAATCGTTGAAAAAGCTCCCAAAGCCAGGATAGGAGACCTGGATAAGAAGAAATATCTGGTCCCCTCAGATCTCACAGGTGAGCAATGCAGTGCAGTAACAGAGTGAAGAAGAAAAATGTCAAACCTAAATTGTAACTTATTGCCTGTTAAATAGTTTAATGAATGTCTGTTATCGAGGTTTCTACCTTTTTAACATGCAATTATAATTAACTTCAAGATAATGGAAACCTGAGACCTCCATGGCTGTAATTCATGCAGAGTGATGTAATTAGTGAAGGCATTATTCAGCTCCTGAATAAAACACTGCTGCAAAATAATGACTCCCTCATTAACGCAGTCTTGTACAAAAAGGGCCCTGTAGTGAAGTGAGTGGGGGGATATATATATATATATATATATATATATATATATATAATATCTGTATTTTGTGCACATCCTTTGTTAGTCAGGGTAGAGTCACGTCATCTGTCATTTCTGTGTTTCGCTGCAGTTGGCCAGTTCTATTTTCTCATCCGAAAACGAATCCACCTAAGGGCTGAAGATGCTCTATTCTTCTTCGTAAACAATGTCATTCCTCCTACCTCTGCGACTATGGGCCTGTTATACCAGGTATGCTGTGTCTGAAATGTTGCTTACATACATTTAAAAAAAGAAAAGTTGCTTTTCTTTCTTTTGTGTTCTTCAGTTTCTCATTCTCTTTCCCCCCCAGTCTTTATATATATTGTTTTCTTTCCTTATAGTAAATAATATCTTTCTTTTTCCCTTTGTTTATAGGAGCATCATGAAGAGGATTTTTTCCTCTACATTGCCTACAGTGATGAAAGTGTGTATGGAGAATAGAACCAAAGGGAAAATAAAAAACCTCCCACCTCCTTTTCCTTCCTTTTACAAGAGTATATAAACCCCTCTCGGCAGCCTAGAGTTCAGAGCTTCTGACATCAAATGCACTTATTTTCCTTTCTTTCTCTCTCTCTGTTAATGTTTTTCCTGGATTCTGGAGTTTGCTGTAGTTTGGGTATTTACTTACATGAAGGTCTTTTTTTTTTCTTCATACAATCATGCTCCCCCCCCCTTTTTTCACTTTGTTTTATAACTGGCCCCATGCTAATGCTGATTTCCTTTTTTTTTTTTTTTTTTTTCCCCACCACTTGGTGGAAGTAGACTATCAGAGCTTAAATGCTAAAATTAGCTTGCCTAGACTTTGAAATTGACTTTAGTTTCACAAAAAGTTGGGAATTCTTTTCCCAGTGTTTAAAAGATGTATTTTGGTGCATTGCACATTTAAGTGCTGCTGGCGAGCCATTTGTAAAAGCCAAACTAAAAGCGAACCGTCTCTTTCTCCAGTTGTGTTGCAAATATTCTTTCAATATGAATATTTAATGAGAGTTGTTATACCTGAATACTTCTAGGTAATTTGATTTTGAGATTGTATATCTTAGCTGATTTATTTAGCAGTTTTATTGTTTGTTTGTTTTTTTTTTGTTTTTTTTTTTTTTGAACTCGGTATTCAGCTGCATTTCTGATACCCTTAACTTGAGGTGACAATATAAACTAAACATGGAAGAACCACCACTGTCTGTTTGTCCTGCTTGTTACAGTAAACCTGAGTTATTTGATTCCTAGTCAGTAAAAATTAAAGCAGGGGAAGAACTTCACATTAGTCACACTTCTGCATTTGTCCAGAAATTAGAGCAATTAATTAATGCATATTTATTTGTTCAAATTCAGTAATCATGGTAACTTGCTTAGGGTTGTGGTGGGTCTGGAGTGTATCTCAGGAACAGTGAGACTTGGGAATACAGTATAGCAGTCCATCACTGGGCACAAGTGACACACATTTGCACATTTAGGGATCAAGACCGGTGCATGTTTTTGGCAAGTATGGGGAAACTCACATGGACAAGGGGGAGAATATGTGAAACTTCACATAAAGGATTCAAGCAGGGATCCTGGATGTCTGAGATACCTGTTACAAAATCATGCAATTTTATAGAGAATTCTATTTGGTAATATAGTGATTAAAAGATTGAAATCTCAGGATTGCCAGGGAGCCCGTGTTAGGCATTTGGAGGGGGTTATTGACACTCAACTGCACAGTTGTATGAATAATGCTTTTGATGACTGTATCTCCAAATGAACTGGATGTATGGATGGTTTGAGGCAAAACTGAAGCCAGCACGTTTTCAACACTCCTATGCTGAATCAGTTTTAGCTATAATGTTAACTTCCAGTGAAAATATAGCACTACACAGTCTGCCAAGAACCACAGTACAGATTATATATTAACTCTTTATCGGGCAAACAACTGTATTTGGTTACTTCAACGGACATCAAAATGGCCCCAAATGCCTTTGTAGAACCATGTAGATTTCTCCCTTTATATAAATAAGTGTTCCTTCATGTGTATGTTTTTCTTATATACAGTGGAACCTTAATCCGTTCTGAGACTCTGTTCATGACCCGAAATAATTTTTCCCTTTGAAATTAATGTAAATACAATTGATGTGTTTCAGCCCTCAAAAACATGTTTTTAAAGTGTATTATGGTTTTTTTTTTGTGTGGCAATAAAACAATAAAATGAAAATAAACTTAATTATAGGAAAATAAAACTAAATGAAATAAACATGATTTTAATGCACATTACCTTTGCGGTGGATACGTAGTTGCTGATGTAGGTGGACGGTGGCGGAGGGATTACGGTGGCGGTTCTCACGTTTTGCGATTATTTCTTTATTTCAACTGTTCTACGCTTAGGCTTCTTACTCTCACTACCATTTCCACTTTTCACTTTCTTGGGACCCATAATGAAGGCTTATAGAGCAGAAATGCAGAGAAACACAACGAAAAAAAAATTGCTGTGAACATTTTTTAATGAGCTTTAAGCACAAAAAAAATTAAAGATTGAAAAATACTTAATTATGCAGAAACTTACTGTAAACAACCAAGAAAACTAACCTTGCATGAGTCTACTTCTGGCGTTAGAGAAGTGAGGAGAAAGATGGGTGGGGAGAAGGGTACTGTTCAGCCAATGAACGTGTGTCTGACCAATTAAAGGGACACGTGCGCATCTTTGTGAGGTATGCAATATGCAAACAGAAAATGGGAAAACATTGGCTCGTAAGAAGCAGAAGGGGAAAATGGCCGGGGCTGTGTTTGTACAGCACCCGATTATGTGGTCGTGAACGGATGGAAAATTTTGGTGGATTTTGTGGTCGGGAACCAGTTTGTTCATTTCTGGAGGCATTTGTGACCAGAGGTTCCACTGTCTATATATATATATATATATATATATATATATGTATATATATATATTTGTATATATATATATATGTATATATATATATGTATATATATATATGTATATATATATATGTGTGTGTGTGTGTGTGTCTATGAAAAAATTGGAAAAATCTTAACCCGCCACAAGCAATATATTGTAACCATACTGACCTTGATTTTCAATATATGAAAACACTAGGGATAAAATTTTGAATTTCCAAGCATTTCAATTAGTGCCATATACAGACTTATCCTGGGCACCACAAAAGCATTTGATTGTTACTATTACTTCTATGAATTTATAGTGTCTCTCTTCTGTTGTTTGGAAGTATACCGCCTCAGCACTTGCTTAACCCTGGAAAACCCAGACCACCTTATCATAATAGGAAAAATATCCCCATAGGCTAAAATGATGGTGCAGACTCAGTGAACCCAAAAGCAGTTCTCTCTCTTTTATTTTATTTATTTATTATTATTTTTTAAATTAACCGTTTCTTTCTACGTGTTATGGTCCTTATGAGATGTCCTGGGATGTCACTAATGTCCATCAACCAATGAGGGGGTTGAATATAAGGGTGAAATTAAATAAAATGAAATATGACCCCAGTGGTGCTACAGGGTTAGCTACAGTTCTATTGTTCAGAATAAATGATTGTAAGGTTAGCATACATGCGAAAGTCTCTGATTCCTAGAATACTACATAAAACCATGAATCTGAAACTGATCTTTTAAATGGAAGAATCAGTAAGCAATTTTGCATAGTTGCTTAAAATTGTTCTGGAGACAAGGGGTTCATCTGGCTGTTATTTTAGGTGAAGTCTAGTTGACAGCCCTTAGCCACTGAGCTTTGGGTCACTGAATAACTATTTTAGCTAGCAGCTGATTGCTCTTATTAATAAACTTAAATGTCCAAACTTCGGCTTGTATGCATGCTCAATTAGGTCTGTATTTAGATTTAGATATGCATCAGTGTATCAGCGTACACATCACCTTTGGGATAAACTGCAGTGATGACTGCACCCCAGGCCTCCTCGCACAACATCAGTGCCTGACCTTACCGATACTCTTGTGGCTGAATGAACACAAATCCTGGCAGCCATGCTCCACAATCTAGTGTAAAGCCTTCCTAAAACACTGGAGGTTATGATGTAATAGCAAACACAAGACTAAACATGAAATGGGATCTTCAAAAAGCACATATGGGTGATATCGTTAGGTGTCCACAAACCTTTGACCATAAACGTATAATCCTCTATTAGACCCATAAGTATTAACATCCCATACTGAGCTGTCTGAGCACATCCTCACTTCTCTACCTGAGTTTTTGTGTAGGCTACTTAATACATTTGACACAACTTTCCCCTGTACAAACTAATATCCTGCCACTGTTAGTGAACACATCTGCATTAATATTAAAAGTACATAGTGACATTGTGCTGTTTTCCATTAGGCTGCCATTAAAAAAACTACTATAGTACAGAAGTAGTAGGAGTATTTGTATGAAAGCGGTAAACGAGGGCCACACAATAAGGACAACATATCCCATCATCCTCTGTCCAACTTCCGGTGTATACTTCCTCATAAAGGCAAAATAAAAGTCTCCAACCTACATACTGTGAAATACCATGGAAACGCGACGCTATCTTGAATTTACGCTGTATTAGCTGGCTTAACGTTAAGAAAGTCGGAGTTTTAGTATCTTAAGTAAATCCGAACTATTGAATAATCGGACATATTTGAGCAATGCCTCAGAAAGCAGTCAAAGTGGTGGTTGAACTTTACGTTAGCGCGGTAAGCGACATTTATGCTCTGCTCTCCAAGCCAAACAGAACTGAAGACTTATCTAGTTACTTTATGGTTTTTTAATGTAGTCATTTAACGTTTATCTACTTTTCTATATGAAAAGGTTCATGTCTCAAATTGCAGAACAAAAGAATAAATAGTAATAAACCATAAACAGCTTGGATAGAGATTAAATTACTGTAGTTGGGGCTGTGACAGTGGCTCGGTCCCATATGGCTTCGTACGCCCTATGGAAGGAAGTACACTAGAATACATAAGGCATACAGTGAACCCCCGCATATCGCGGGGTCACGCGCACAGGTGAAATCCGCGAAGTAGCGCCATCACATTCATTTTGTTTTATATATATATTAAGGCTTTATAAACCATTTCCACTCTCTTATTAACCTTTACCACAATCTTATAAACACGTCCTATGCTCTTAAACACTTTCTACACTCTTAAACATACGTCATTTTAACAACATATA
>JAQLOM010000001.1:11348362-11362811 GCA_030068315.1 Chrysichthys thysi
AAATACACAGTCCTGAAAAAGGGGCGTTTCTTTTTTTGCTGAGTATATATATATATATATATATATATATATATATATTTTTTTTTTTTTTTTCACCTAACCTATTGTCTTAAATGTGTCTTGCTAATGAGGTATAAATTTATACCTCAGTAAACAGACAATAACTTATTAAACATTAAACATTAAATAACACACAATTTATCTTTCTTCCTTCCTAAATAACTCGGCACAAGCTACATTTTCCACTCCCTGCCAGACATACTATCCACTCAAGCAGTCCACATAATTACCTGACTACAGAGTTTATGACTGTAGAGTAATTTTGCTACTAAAGAAATCATTTTAAGAAATACTGTAACTGGGGGGTTTTAATTCTGAACTTTGAGTATAATTGTGATTGTGTAAAGTGTAGCTTATTGTGGTCCTGGTGCAGTTTCAGTTAAGATCTCAGGTTCCAGTGGATTTTGGTGTGGCAGCCACATGTGGGCCACATAAGGGCCAGAACTCACATAAACATTCCACATAATGCCCAGATGGAGGCCATACAAACATTTATACTATGGCTCCAGTAGAAATGGCAGTTTTGCATCTTTGCTCTGACTCTACTGTAATGTGAGCTATATGAAATTTTCTGATGTGCTTGACTGTGTTATAGCATTCCTCTGTCAGTTCAGGCATAAGCCTAATTTGGCATGTCATACTCTCCTATATGTGGGCTTCATTTGAGCAAAGGAAAGTTACTGACTGGGCAAAGGTTTCAAGGTTTGCCACATATTCGATTTCAGTTTTCTTCAAAATGCACAAAAATTCAGATATAAGTAAATGCTGAACCTGTCTAAATGGGTCACTGCTAGTACCTTAACATGTATGAAATCACAAGGGGAATAATGGGTACAAATGGATTAAACCAAGAACAATGTCCACGTGGTACGAAGATGGACTAAGTAAAATTAACATGTAAATCAAAACATCTATATTCTTGGGCTGTTACTGTTGCTCAGTAATGGCAGAACAAAGCACAACTTTTATGAAAAATATACCTGATAACTTACTGCGGTAATACATGGACTAGAAGATATACTACTGAAAACTGCAGAAACAGCACTGTATCCTAGAAAATAAAGCAAGTGTGATGCCACAGTGTGTTTAAAGTATTAGATAGATAGAACAGGAAAAAAAACACAAAGAGCTTTGCATTTATATCACATAGTCTAGTGCACAAAATGGCCTTTGGGGGGAACTATTTCATAATCCCACAGGCTTTACCGGTGAGGCTGGCAATCCATGCTGTGTTATTATGGTTAATGCCAAGAGGATTGTAGTTTGTTTACATTTTCCAGAGCAGCTATGCCATGTGGAATATTTTATACTATTCTGAGACAGCATATTAACTGTTGTTCCCTTGCTCTAGGATTAGGGATCTCAAGCTACTCAGGAGCTCTGTATGATGCTTTGTTGTTAAAAGTTCTATACAAATGCATTTTCTTAAAATGTAGAGATGAGCATACCAATTATACGTCAGTTAAAATGATTTTTGAGATTATTTTTTTATGATATAAACAAACTTGTTCATTATTCTGTACTAAAAATGAGGCAACTAATCTTTCTAATGGAGGCAGAAGCCTAATGTCATTGCAGCCACTATGCCTGCTCTTTTTATCAGATCCTAGCTTTAACACTCTTATAAATGAATTCATTACACTGTAGACTATCCAAGCAATCCAAAATGATGGATGTTCCATTGACATGATTAGGCACTTATCCAGCTGTGTAGGGCAGATGATTCAACTTTCATTTTGCCACGGCAGTCTTAGAACCAGATTGTAGTGCTTTCAGTGTTGCTGCTGTGCTGTGCTCCTGGTTTACACTTCAACCATCAGTCAGCTTTGATGTCAAAATATCAGAACTCTGCTGCAACGGGCTTCAGATTCAGAGAATGAGATGGAGCCACTGATAGAGCATCAGAATGGGAGGCTGTACTAGGTTTCCTCAAGCGCCATATTTCAGTTTGCTGTTGGATTTCGGGGAACAGCTCTTGCATTTAGCTCAATGTCAGTGCCAGCACATATAATCTGTTCTCCACAGCAGTAAAGACACTTTTCCCTCTCCCATGGAGTACTTTGCTTGCTTTCATTCCTGCCACTGAAACTTGGTGAAGGAGCTTATATTACTTTTCCTTCCAGCCTCTTCAGCTGTTGAAATACACAAAATGTGAGGAAAGTTGACTGAGTTTCAACAATTCATGCAAGCTGTAATTTTATGGACTTCCTAAGATTTTAAGATTAGTTACTCTTTATCTGCAGCACCTACACCTCTACACACAAGCTTAAACCGTATATCTTCTTTGGCAAGAGGGACAGTTGTTATCTACTGTTATCTATGGGACACATTAGCATTCTCCCTGACTGTGCAGATCTAAAAAATAAAAATAACACTAATTATCAAAAAAAGGGGGGAAAAAGGAAAAAATGAATCAAATGACTGCTGTGTTCCGCATCTTGACACCACTTCCTCTGCTAGGCTAGAATGGGAAAGAGGATGTGTGTGTTGTAGCAGGGATTTTAATCGAATGTACGTGAGGTCATGGTCACTAGGTGATGGCTTTGATATTAGTACTAGGCAAGGAAACAAGGAAATGGGGAAAAAAATTCCATTAGTTTCGAAAGGAAACCACATTTCATTCCAGAATGAAAAGAAGTAGAACCACATACTGTGTGTGGTTATCACAAAAATGTTCAATAGCCTATTATTAATTAATTAAGTTTAAGAGATTTTAGTAGGTATTTCATTTCGACTAACAAAATGCTACATTTAGCAAGAGATTTGCCAACTCTGAAATGTTTACCAATTAGAATCAACAAATAACACATTAGAGAGAGAAAGCAGCCTTTTCATTAAATAAGATAAACAAGACATAAATCATTAAAATAATAATAATAATAATAATAATAATAATAATAATAATAATAATAATAATACAGTGAACCCCGCAATATCGCGGTTCACCTATTGCGGGTTCACTGCATCGCGGATTTTCACATTTTGATTCGTGGAATTTTTTGGCTTTCGCGGGACTCTGGAATATAAAATATAAAATATAAAAATAAATAAAAAAAATATTTAAAAAATGTTAATCCAAACATTAAAAGAACATTTAAATCGAAACAAAACAGTACGCACTGTATTTCATCAGCGGAAGAATACACAGTGGCGGTGTACACCACTTCCCCTTGACCTCAAAACAGGCTGTAAACAGGAAGTGACCTCACCGGCAGGAAGTACGCATGTAGGATTTTATATGTTGTTAAAATGACATATGTTGAAGAGTGTAGAAAGTGTTTAAGAGCATAGGACGTGTTTATAAGAGTGTGGAAAGGTTAATAAGAGAGTACAAATGGTCGGACCGGCGGCCGGATCGTGACCCCCGCAATAGGCGGGGGCTCACTGTAATTCCAAATGGAAGCAAATCTGCCTGAATAGTTTACATGTCCGATTCACACAATGCACATAATCCAGATACATCTATAAAAGCTGCATAACAATACTACCAATGAATTACATATGTACACCTTATGCAAAGATTTCCCTGAATCTCTTTGCTCTTGCACAACACAGGATCTATAAGGAAGTAGCCAGTTGCTTTTCACTGTCAATCCCCTACAATTGCCATCTAATAAAATATCACTTTGGGGTCAGAAATCAGAGTTTCACAAATCTACCACCGGCTCTTCCTCTCCAGACCGCACAACTGAGGATGAGGATGAGGATGATTCTTGCTTGCACAGCACACACAGCACACAGCGCACACAGCGTGGCCGTCAAACTGGGGGCGGGATCACGTTCCTTAAAAGGCGTAGCCCGAGCGCGAGACGTCTAAATGTGTCCAATCCGCGTCGAGCTGACGATCTCCGCGAGGCCCAATGGGCCAATTAGCGTTGAGAAAGGCGGTGTCCTGGCTTCCTCAGTGTCGGCGCTTTGAAAGCGGACTGCTCCGGCAGGAGGAAGTGCACAGCGCGTACAGGGTTGTTATTTTCATGTCCGTGCCGGATCATTTACACGAATAACAATACACCGCCGCTGATATCTGGGTAGCGGGGCGCAGGGATTGTCGCCGCACTGTCCGGGGAGCTTCCAGCGCTTTAATTAACGGAGTGGGCAGTGTGTGTGTGAGTGAGTGTGTGTGTGTATATATATATATATATGTGTATGTGTGTGTGTAGCAGGAGCAGCGTGGGTTAAGGTGGGCCTTGCCCGGATATCTGTCTGACAAGCTAACTGGGAAGAACAAGAAATAAATATATAAATATATTTTTTTCAAAAATCACACAAACAAAAACAAAACAAGGGCACAAGAGAAGCCTCTCCTGTCTCTGCCTGCATAGAAATCTGCACGCGCTTCAATTGGAGCTTTGAAACCAATCAAGAGGATTAAAAAAACCCCCACCTCCCATCAGCACCACCACCACCTCGGGCAAATGGGTAAGTGCTGCTTTATTTCAATTCTGAGCCTGGAGATGTGAGGGGTTTGGGGTTTTTTTTTTGCTTAAGGTGTGATCAGATGTGTGCATATGTGTAATATATAATATAATATATCATATAATGTATAAGGCTGGAGCAGTTTGGCAGGTGAAGGAGCTCCTTTTCCCCATTTTGGGTGTTTTGTTTGTGTTCCTGTGGCTGTCAGGGCATCAGGGGAGGAGAAGGAAGAGAAAGCATGAAGCAGCAGTTTAACTGTACATGCTCAGTCGGACAGAGCGGATTACTGCAACAGAAATAAATAAATAAATTAATTAATAAATATTTCAATCAGATCCCCTACATGCATATCTGCCGGGTTGATGGACCACGTAAGGTCGTGGATTAGATACAAAATTTGGGTGAAAGCTTCAGTACAAATGCTGCTGCTGCTGCTGATGAGGGAGACGGAGCGAGCTCGAGATCAGACATCAGGGAGACACCATCTGAGAGAAATCCACATCCTATATCGAGTGACTGTTTACTGTGTCAGTCACCCCTCAAATCTGCCTTGATCGTTGTGGATCACTGTGGGTTAAGAGACAACCCCAGGTTGGTTTGGATGGAGTGGAGATTCAGGGACTGTTTCAGTGTTCCCCCTACCTTACCCCGTACCCCTGCCCTCAGCCTCGTCACCCTGGATGGTTCGCATCACAAGATGTGTTGTTGTGTGTGTGTGTGTGTGTGTGGGTTTATTTTTTTTCTTTTGTTTTTAGCTCAGCTGTGCAATCGTTACGAGCCTGAAAATGGACGCGATGAGAGCAGAAGCTCTTGGAGAGTCTGTTTTAAAGAGGTCACGCTTATCCACGCCCTGCACGCATCCGTCTCTGTTCTAACTGAGACATGAGCTGTTTGGAGCAGACACTGAGATGTAGGAAGAACCGGGCCTCGGATTGCTTTTTTTTTTTTTTTTTTAAACAACATACTAACCATGTTACTTGAAGCAAATCACTTGACATGTA
The DNA here is from genome assembly GCA_030068315.1 of Chrysichthys thysi. Taxonomy (NCBI): domain Eukaryota; kingdom Metazoa; phylum Chordata; class Actinopteri; order Siluriformes; family Claroteidae; genus Chrysichthys; species Chrysichthys thysi. Next base: position 11,353,840 of record JAQLOM010000001.1, read on the forward strand.
TTCAGTCACTTCAGTAATTATGCTCATGGAGCACTTTATTAGGAACACCGGGACCCCTAGCCGTACGTGTAGTTATCTAATCCGCCAATCGTATGGCAAGAGTGCAGTGCATACAGTACTACAGATTCAGGCAAGCAGCTTTGGGTAATGTTCGTATCAACCATGAGAATAGGGGGGAAAATATGTGATTTCATTGATTTTGACTATAATTGATGGGCTGGTTGGAGTATTTCTGTACCTGCTAATCTCCTGGGGTTTTCATGCATAACAGGTTCTAGAGTTTACACAGAATGGTGCAATAAAGAAAAAACATCCAGTGAGCGTCGGTTTCGAGGACGGAAACTAACGGAATGGCCAGAATGGTTCAAACTGCCAGAAAGGCCACGGTAACTCAGATAACCATGCCGTACTGTTGTGGTGAGCAGAAAAGCATCTTGGAATGTGAAACACGTCACACCTTGAGGTGGATGGACTACAACAGCAGAAGACCGTGACGGTTTCCAATTCGGTCAGCCAAGAATGGAAAGCTGAGGCTGCAGTGGGCACAGGCTCACCAAACCTGGGCAGATGAAAACTGCAAAAATGTAGCCTAGTTTTAATGAATTGTACGATGCCATAGTGTCAACCTGGAGCAGAATCTCAAAGGAATGTTTCTATCATCTTGTGGTATCCATGCCATGAAGAATTGAGGTTGTTTTGAGAACAAAGCGAGGCCCTACCCAGTAATAATATAATGTTCCTAATAAAATGCCCAGTGTGTGTATTCTTTAAATGCCATAATTATCAGTCTATTTAATTAAACCTGTGTTGATGCTTACATCTATACCTGCCTTTAATCTTCATGAGCAAAAAGAAATGGTTTAGATTTAATAATCAAATAAGCTGCAGTTTTTGTAAAATAGGTGGAAAGGTGGGTAGAGTTGCGGCCTCAGCGCTCCAGGGTTCTGGACTCGATCCTGACCTCAGTTTGCTGTCTGTGTTTAGTTTAGCGTGTTCTCCCATTGTTTCTGTGGGTTTTCTCCCACTGTCCAAAAGCATTTTGTTGGGTAGATTGGTTTTGCTAAAGGTGTGAATGAGCGTACGAATGTGTGGTGATTGGTGCCCTGTGATGGACTGGCATCCCGTCTGTGGTGAGTTCTCCCTCCTCATGCCCCGTGTTACTAGGATGGGATGGATGAATGAATGCGTTTTTGTTAGAAGCAGCGTGACTCATTGAGACCAGCCAAATGTCCTTCCAAGGTCAAACCTGTCACATATTTTTATATTTGTGGGGACATTTGGTACCCACCAAGGTATAAAAAAAAATGCACTCTCATGAACACACACTCAGTTGCATACACAAGAAGCCAAATTAGTCTTTTTATCCTCAGCAGATCCTTTTAAGTTGATTTCTTTTAAGCCTGATGCCTTCTTGGCTTTAAAGCACCGTGATTATTAGATTTGGCAGTGGATTTCAGCTGTCCTGTCACTGCCTGACAGTATGCCACTTGCAGTTTGGGATCGAGCAAAGAACTCTGATTCTAAGGGCAGTTGTCTTGTTTAATGGATCAGATAAGGCCAGAAACCCACTTGACCTGTGTGTCCTACAGAGTGATCCCTGACACACGTTCCCAATGCTTTAACGTGAAATAGGCCATAATGACTGAGATTTCATGACCCAAAGCAAGCCTGAAGCACTTTGCAAACGAAACCCCGTTGAACGGGGTACATCCGTAAGCCTGTCTCCAACACCTGCATCTGAAAGGCATGATAATCCGCAGGTTTGATGTTGCTCCAGAAATGCCTCATTAACTCTCGTGCCTAATTATTCCTAATTCTCTTTCTGTATAACGTAAAAGTGGACCAAAATTAAAACAATCAACTATATGTATAATGCAGTGTCCTCTAAAATTATTGGTACCCTGCGTGAAAGTGAGGGAAACTGGTTACGCTGATAAGGTATTGGCCTTAAACACGGTCGCAGGCTTTATGTGAATTATATTGGCATTGGCAGTGCGAGTGTTAAAAAATGAAACCCACTTAAAATGAATCGTTATACCAGCAGCGGCTTTGGCATCGAGTCCAAGTTTATAAAAGTATGTGAAAATACCGAAAATGTCTAAACTCCGTGACAGACGAGTGATTTGTGATTGGGACATTTTTTTACTAGTAGCACAGACCAGATACTTTGTGATTTTGCACTATGATGGATACTATAAAACTTATCCATCAAGGTTGCAAGGAAGCAGGAGAAAATGCAGGGCTATACATTTTAATTCTATATTTTTTATTTAATTATTTTCTTTAAACATTTTTGCAGGATAAATAAAGATATAGCTGCAGCATGCTATATGTTGGCTCTGGTCACTGTGGTTTCTTAATGCTGAGCTTAAGTGTCTTTTTTTATTTTTTTTACTAAACGCTACTTTACCCAGAAATGGGTAAAACTGGCACATCTGCTTGCTGCTGCCTATTTATTTTCATCAGAAAGTACTAGAAGGAATTGCATTGTGTTCTTTTCCATGAAGAGTCGCCTCCCCGCCATATGGCCGTTCTCAAATCCTTCATTTGCTTACCTTTTTGTTATTTAGCAAAGTCTGGGCTCTCTGTCTGTAGTTGAGCAGGCATGTGGGTGTGAGATTGCTTCAGAAGCAGCTGTGTTTCAGACACGGTTTTTCATTATAATAAAGGAGCCCGACAGGCCATTTGAAACATTGCTCATTCTTTTCACCTGCTGAGTGTTCCTGCTGACCTTAGCTCCAGGATAACCGAAGTAGGCGCCTTAATAGCCTCTGTACTTATCTATTGCTTTTAATGCTTCTACTGTGACAAGTGGTCCCCAGCATTGTTATTCACATGAGTTTAATTGGCTTCCCCCTTGTTTAAGTGACATCCGTAAAGCCGTCCTGTGGAAAACTGCAGTTCATTACCTACTTGGTGTCTCCTGGATGTAGTTATTTGTCCTGGTTTGTAGGACAAGGCTTGGTATTGCATGTCTTGAAATTAATAATGAGATTGAAGCTTTTCTGAGAGGGCCTTATTTGCAGGTTTTCCTTGAAAAGAATAATGCAGTGTGTAAGGAATATTATGATGGAATATTTATTTCCATGAGTCATACGGGTTCTATGACCGAAACCGCTTATTTAATGTGGGCATCTCTGCGTGACATCAAGGGACTTGCTAGAAAATGTGATTGTCCTGGGAGTTTTTTTTCCACCCAGTCTCAGATGTTCTACCCAAGGCTCGGGAATCGTGGCTACAGTCGTAAATCGATTTTCAGTTGTATCCAATTCTAAATCGATTATCTGTCTAAAAATGGACCGATGACTGACTGGTGTATAAAAAAAATCTCTTATTTTAAAGCCATTGTGTAAATTATTTAGATTGTCTAGGAAGGCGATTTCCCTGTTGGTCTGATGAATTTAAAATGGATCATCTCTTCGTCATCAACATTCACAAATTAGTGGCGTGCTCCAGATCACAAATCGCTCAGGGCTTGCGAAAGCAAATCATAGCGTACCAGTGATACCGTGAAGTATTGAATCGTTGCCTTAAGAATTGAAATTGAATCATCTGGAAGCCTAATGTTTACACCTCTGCTTTGTAGATTTAGCTGGCCAAAGGCTTCAGATCAGTCACACTTCTGTACACCGGTTTCCAACAGGAAATCCACTCCGCCTTTTTCCTGATGTCTAAGTTTCCCATGATTTGTAGCGGAAGCCGATTTCATGTTTCCAGCCATATCACTGTTTACATTGTCAGAAACAGTGGGCTAGTGGAATTATTATTATTTAATTATTTTTTTATTTTAGTTTTCTTATTTTCTTAATATGAAATGTTTAAAAAAAAATCCTGGATGGATATACCTATGAGTTTGTTTTTTCTATGCCTCCACCCCATCCCTCGAGGCTTACCTTCTGGGTAGATATGAAGCTAGGGCAGGAGACTAGCTAATGTGGGAGCCTGGTACTCTGAACACTGTACTCTGTATCAGCATTTCTGCTTTTCAGTGTAATATTTCTTGAATACCCGATTTTATCTAGTGAAACCTGTCTGTCGCCCAAAATGCTTTTTGGCATTTGACTGGCAGAATCCGGACCAAATGCGTTAAAGAAAATGGAAACGGTCTCATCAGTATGCATTATAAATATTCACAGCACTTTTGTAGTTTGTGGTGAAGCAATCACTTTCTGAGTAGCATGCCTTTGTACAGTATAATATAATAACTCCATCGTGTTTTCGATGTAAAACTGTTCTACTTAACATAAGTCTTCAATGCTCTTCCTTATTATTTACACTTCACCTTTTCCCACCTATAAAACAGTTAAAATAATAAATTGCCCTTGGTGGTCATGTATTAAATCTAACCTAATGTTATTGTTATTGATTTCTTTCTCTATTTAAGCACTTAATGAGAACATGGGTTTAAAGCTCTGTAGATAGTAACAACACCCCTACGCGATCTGAACATTTGGGAAGCGATAGAGATGCTAATACCATGAGATCAGGAAAGATTTTTGCCTTTAATTAGATAGGAAAAGTAGACTTGTATACTGAAGTAACTATGTTCACTCCCATGTGTCCTTATTGGTTTCTTCACTGCATCTGGAGTGGAATTGTCCTAGGGTGGCGTGAAAGTGAAACTGGAAGTTGAAAGGCAGTATCGTAGCACCTCCTGGTTTTAAGGATGGGAAATAAGCTTTTTAGATACCGGTGGATTGGGGGAAAAACAAGGCATATCACATCAGCAAATGCATGAGAGAGTTTTGTTTAAAACAGTTGGTGGGGAGTAATTGCAATGTCACTCCAGTGTGGCCTTTTCCCGTAAAGAGCTGCAGTTCTCGGCCGTGTTTAGATAGAAGACTGACTCATGAGGCTAGTAGACAGTGAACCCCCGCAGTGAATATCGCGGCTCACCCATTGCGGGTTCAGTGCATCGCGGATTTTCAAATTTTTTTTTGCTTTCGCGGGACTCTGGGATATAAAATGGATATAAAAAAATGTTAATTCAAACATTAAACAAACATTTAAATCGAAATAAAATAGTAAGTAAGCACTGTATTCCATCAGCGGATGAATACACAGTGGCGGTGTACGCCACTTCCGTTTGAGCTAGTAAACAGGCTGTAAACAGGAAGTGACCTCACCGGCAGGAAGTACACATGTAGAATTTTATATGTTGTTAAAATTACGAAGGTTTAAGAGTGTAGAAAGTGTTTAAGAGCATAGGGTGTGTTTATAAGAGTGTGGAAATGGTTTATAAAGCCTTAATATACAGGGTGACCGTAAAGTCTGGACACATAGGATAATTGGGTATTTTTCATTTAATTCAACTGTTTTGTAATTTTGCGAAAAGCATCAACATTTGCATTGCAAATGATGGAAATCGTATTGAAGATGTTCTTTTGAATAAAAAGTTGTTTTCATATTGAAGATGTTTGAAGTTGTGTTTTTACCTGTGTGTCCAGACTTTACAGACACCCTGTGTATATATAAATAATAAAATAATTGTGACGGCACTACTTCGGATTTACAAAGCTTCAAACGACACGTCGACTATTAAATTGGTTGTCGACGATTTTGATAGTCGACTAATCGTGGCAGCCCTAATATATATAATATATATATTTCTTTTTTACCTGACCTGCGTTGCGTTCTCTTAGCAGATAACCTGAGCGAAGCCCTGAAGACGCTGAAGCTCTCGTCAGCGGACAGCGCATCAGACAGTGTGGAGAGTTCTCTGGACTGCATGCTCAAAGCTTTGGCCCATAACAGTAAGTTAGCAGCCTTTTATTACTCATGCTCATCTTCATTCATATGTTTTGTATAATATTTTTTTACCTCATTTCATGCTATTAGCTTTTTAAGCTAGAACCTGACTTGTATGATGTACTGCTTGTGTATTTTGGATGACATGCCAATTTGGACATTGTGTACTACCATTTGAAAAAGGGCAAGACATATCTTTCAGTCTAATGCTGTGGGGTTTTTTTTTTGTTTTTAAAACCTATGCTGGAAGGGTGACAGATATTTCACCTTCCCCCATATATTCTGCTGCTGATATTATTCAGATGGGAGTAGTGTTTTCGTCTCCTACTTCACCGTTGCTCTGATGAATGCAGTTGCCGAATGCTGTCGGCTTGCTGTGGTCTGAGAAGTGCCGCTGTACTGATCCTCAGGGCACTTGTAAATAATGATGAAGTGTGTCAGGGAAGGAAGAGTGAAACCTTGTTGCTTCTGTATGTTGGTCACTAATTAGTCCCAGCATTACGATCTGTTTTTCAGGTGCAGCTTGCACAAAACACTTGGTTTTCCCCTTAAATATGACACTCGAGGCTTAATTTCTTTGCTTAAGGGTGTTGCACAGGTTTCCTTTGGTAAGGAAAACCATTAAGGGATTTACCTGATTGAAAAAGATTGCAGTAGTAAAATTCTGCTATTTTCACAGAATTTACAGGTGCTCCCCGAGTTACGATGGCCCAACTTACGATTTTTCTAAGTTACGATGATTATTGTGATGCGCTAAAAATTGTAAAATATTGAGAAAATATTTCACATTTGAGGGCAGGCATCGCTGGCCAGCCAGCGTAACAGTGTATGACATATGCAGACGTTCGGACGACGCCCGGAAGTACGTGGGCGACGCCCAGAAGTACGCGGGCAATGCCTGGATCACTCGCCTCGTGCGGTGCCTCACTCTCTCCGGCAACTCACGGGGTTACCTTGTGTATCGGTGTACTGTACAGTGCATTACCATGAGATTTTTTTTGTGTGCTTCAAGAGTTAATTTTAATTCCAAAGGATGTCTTCTACAGGAAAAGACTCCTGGGTAGACAAGGCTAAGTTGGGCTAAGCTAGCCTGAGATACCTAAGCTAGGCTAAGTGGTTCAACACAGTGGTTCGACATACGATATTTTTGACTTATGATGGGTGTGGCAGACCGCATCTCCATCATAACTTGAGGACTACCTGAATTTGTTTTTGTTGCATTTGTGCCTGCTTGTGATACCTGTTGTCACCTCATAAAGTTGGCAAATACTTAAAAAAAAAAAAAAAAAAAAAAAAAAAAAATGGAGGAAAAGAAGACAAGAAAACCAAATAGGTCAGAACAGGAAAAGATCGTACTTCTGAAAGAAAGCAATAAAAGAAAGTACATACTAAAAAGGACATTTGATCAACATGTAAAACTGTGAAAACCAAAATTAATTTAAGAAGTGCGGCGGTGATTTTCTTAATTTATTCATTTACATTTTCCTTACTTTGGCCTTCCTTACTTTGGTTTCTAAGGTCTTTTAAGGTTTAATGACCTTTTAATGGAGTCTTTAAAGATCTTATAAGACCAAAATAAGAAGAAAACCTTAAATACTTAAGTGAGCATTTTAAGGAATTAAAAAAACTTGAGAAGACTGATGGGCGTTTTGTGCAACTGATTTTATTTTACGAAAACCTTAAATTTATTTATGGAAAATCTTAACTTAAGGGGTTTTGTGCAACCAGCCCCTGCTTTTATTTTTTTTTAGCTTTCCAGATGAATTGAAGCAGCTGTTTATGAGACATATGCAGTCTCAGTAGGTGTTAATAGGTGTTAAGTATAAATAAGATTTCACATGATGTGAATGCGATTGTGATGTGATCTTTTTTTAATAGAATAATGAGAGTAATTCTTCCTAATGAATCTCTACTTCCAGATGTGGAAGCCAGTGAAAAAATCCAGGAGATGGGTATTCTTCCCATGATGCCTTCGTTATTGGCCACACAGAACTCCTGCACACCCAAAGTAGCCAACATCATAGCCGAGGTGGCCAAAAATGGTGAGGACTCCTAATCCTGCTTCATGATCAGCTGAGCTGTTCTTTTTCTTTTTTTTTTCCGATCAGTAGACGTGTAACAGAAATATCTGCCGTTTCCCACCCTGCTTTTTCCCCAATATGCCATGGGCTATGTAGCCAGAATATTTTTATTTATTTATGATTGCTATTGTGTATTTGTGGCCCACATATTTTCGTTAGCAGTTTTTGGCTAGAGTTAGATATAACATGCGGGAGCCGTAACATGTACTTGGATTTAGATATAGATTTTCATGATGGGTAAGGCCACTAATCTAGCCTGGATTCATCTCAAAGCAAAGTAGACTAGTAAAGCAAATGCAAAATGTATTTTTATATCGATTCTGCCTTATAGCAGTATGGATCCTATTTTGCTAGCTTGTGACTTCCGCGGCCCGTTAAGCATCGCTAGCCCTCTTAGTCTGACAACAGATGGGGCTTGGCTGAATAACTGGCTGAGTGAACTACAGTTTTGTGATTCCTCCTTTTTCTCTGCCAGGAACATCTAGATCATGTTTATACTTTACTTTAAATATCAGATCTCTGACCTTAAGATATCTAGGGAATGAAATAGGACAGGGCGTGCTTTATAAGGCGACACTCAACAACAGGGTGATGGGATGCAGACTGGTGTGACACGTTAGTAGCCCTAAGGTTGATTATTTTCCAAAACCAGCACATTTTAGTATGTTTTATTCCTTTTATACTGTAGCAATTTGGCAGTTATTACAATTTTTCTATTCATTAAAGAACCACACATTATTCTTTTAATTTATTTACATGTACAGCGGAACCTCGGCTTGCGAGCATAATTCATTCCGGAGACGTACTTGTGATCCAGAGCACTCGTATATCAAAGCGAATTTCCCCATAAGAAATAGCCTAATGGAAACTCCGATGATTCATTTCACAACCCACAAATATTTATATAAAAATGACAAAATGTGATACAAAATATAAAGTTAAAAGTTGCCCATGCGAAGTGCGCGTGCAGCACACCTGTTCTGAGCACTCCCAGTAGCGGTGCATGTCAGAGAACTCGCACGGCTAAAGACTTCCTGGTTTTCCTCCGCAACGCCACGGTGCGTCACATGGGTGGTGACAGGTGTACCGGATTGGGACTGATTGCAGGAGCTATAAAAAGACTCACGCAAGCACGCCAAGGTC
>JAQLOM010000001.1:11364683-11378790 GCA_030068315.1 Chrysichthys thysi
AGGAGGCAGGATTTTATATACAGTACTAATCCAATTCCTGAGGGTACGCATCAACGTGGCATTTTTTTCTGGCAGAAAAGCACAGACAAGGCGCTGGGAAGCCCTTCAGGCGTGTGTCCATATAGTGCTTTTAATGGGAGGAAAATGGCTGACTTCATCCAAGTTGGTTTAATAAAAGAAAAAACAAGAGGAAACAACAAAATGCTCCCCGCTGTGTGTCGGGTTTGTGTTTGACAACAATATATTGAAACCATTAACCACCATATGATTGGTTGCCTGAAAAGAAGGGACCGTGATAACACCAACACTTTCTGAAAGGTTTTCAACTCGGAGTGGCTGCATAAAAACGGCAGAACGCTCTGAAATAAGGCGCTTTTTCTTTAGGCGGGAGCGATGAGGTGCTCAGAAAAAATAGTATGTGGACACTCATCCTTAGGCATGCGTAAAGTAATTCTGGAATCAAAGCTACCTCCAAAAATAAATACTAATAAATGTTTTCTACATAAACTCCAGCAAATGGTAATAAACAAATAAAAAAATCTATTTAAAAAATGTCTCAGTAGTCTAAGGAACACTTGGTGCAGTTTTATAAGGAAATTAGTCACTGAGTTTTACCGAGCATCTTGAAAAATCCGCCCCAGTTCTTCTAGAGACTTTCAGAAGACACGCTTGCGTATGTTTCTGCAGGTAAAGCCTGACAGCCTACATTATGCATTTTGTCTGAATAGGGCTTTATTAATTAATGCAACTGTTGCTGCTTTACTGACCTACACATGTTTTCTTTAATGCTTTAATTTCTTTGTTGGAAAACTAATATTTGGTAATGCTAGAGGTTCCCCCCCCAAAAAAAAAAATCTGAATCAATAATGCAGAAGTCATAAACATCTAACGACAAATGAGGATGCTTAACACTTTTTCACAATACTGTATATAACGTGTAAATTGTCTGTACATATGATGAATGTTTCGACACCAAATCCTAAACATCACCTTAACCTGTGTTACGGCAAAGAAATGCCTTTATAGTTTTAGTTTTAAAAAAGAATCGTAGGGGTTTTATAAAAAGTGCTTTATGTTGTCAGAGCACACACCAGAAAATAAACTATTATTATTTCTTGCTTTTGAGATTTCAAATGACTCTGAATAAAAGCATTTGCTCGTTTGCTGCATGCTTTTAACATCACTTGTGACAGGAGAGACAGTTGCTGCATTGTATTTAACAGCAGCTGTGATTTTGACAGTAGCACCATGGGCAACTCACTGAAGCATAACTGTAGTCCCTGTAGTTTAAAGCAAGTCCTACCTCCCACAGAAAGTTTTGTGGCATAATTGGGTGTTTTAACGCCTTCCAATCAGGGACAGTGTTCCTGTGAGTGAAGTCTGAGTTTGTGTTTGTGATGTGTTTGTGTTTGTCTCGTGGCAGAGTTCATGCGGAGTCCCTGTGTGGAGGCAGGCCTCATCCCCCCACTGGTTCAGCTGCTCAACTGCAAGGACCAGGAGGTTCTGCTTCAGACAGGTCGAGCCCTGGGCAACATCTGCTACGACAGCCGTAAGTCCCCCACCCTCGGTGCTGCCGTCGTGTCTATGAGAATCTGTTTTAGGGGCTGCAGGATAATTTGGAGGATTATTGGGGAAATGAATCCCAGTCAAGGCTGTGTTCGTTTGATAATATAGAGAATAAAGCTGGAGCCGTGGTCTTTTTGTGCCTCGTTCAGGTCCGTCTGTTGGAGACCCAGCAAATAACTCGCACCCACTCACTCACCTTTTCATGATTGCTTTGTTACTATGGAGTATCTAACAGATCTGATTTAATCTGTGATTTCAAAGTGCAGAAATAATAACTGCCTCCTGTTTATTGCTTCATTAGAGTTCTGCTTACTTCTCCTCTGATTACTCTCTAATTATTGGCAGGCGTGCTTATTAGACTGGTCTTTTCCTGGTACCGGTTATATTATACGAAAATGGAAGACACTTTGCTGCCGTCTCTCGAACCGCTAAAACCGCTTGCAAGTCATTCATGGTGTAGACTTGAAAACATGCACGTGTGCACAGCCAGGCACACTATTAACTGTTTGACTGCTAGGTCAAGTGTCTGAAAAGCAGAAACGCAAGAGGCATATTTCTGTTAGCACTTAAGTTTTAACTGAGGAGTTCTGTGCGAAACTTGTCGAGCAGTGTGGGGTTTTTTTTGCGTTTGAAAGCATATTCTGATACCGATTTATCATTTTAGCTTTAAAATAAATATTTGCTACCTAACATTCGTTAAGGGTTGCGGTGAGCTGAAGCCAGTCCCAGTTGACTTCAGGTTAGAGGCAGGGCACACTCTGGATGGGTCACTGATTTATCACATGACTAACATAACACAGGGGCGAACAACCATTCACACTCTCATTCACACCTGTGGGCACTTTGGAGTGTGCAATTGACCTAATCTGCATGCCCTTGGACACTGGGAGGAAACCAGAGCATCTGGAGGAAACCCACGCAGGCACAGGGAAAGCATGCAAACTCCATCCAGAAAGGCCCCTGGTCAGCCAGCAGGTTCAAACCTAATACCTACCTATTTTCCATTGCAGTTTTTTATGTAGTGGACTGTGTAGGCTATACAAGGCAGTTCTGCTCTACTCTAGATAGAGCACGTAATTAACTAAAAAAGGAAGTTGTTTCGGATTTTATCGTACAGTTTCTTCGTGGAGCGCAAATAATAATTGTGCAGACTTGGTGTGAACTAGTGTCAAGGTACAATGTGGCTTTCATCAGAGTGGAGGGAAGACATTTTTTGGCTTGGAAACCAGGAATGTTCACTCCTCCTGGTCTGTGAGCACAGCAATAGCGTCGTCTGTCCAGGGGAGGAGAAAAATGGAAATGTCAGGTAGTGTCAGCCAAGTGAATAGATGTAAATAATGACTTAGGAAATGAAAAGCATATAGATGTAGGGTAATCCTGTTATCACGTGACACAAGGGAGCGATGGAGCTGGATATACTACTCCTTCTTGGACTTCATATGTCGTGCTTTTATCTGCCCCGACCAGAGCTGTAAGCGACAAGAGACGTAAACCATGGATAAAGATGCTGGTGTCATGCTCAACATGTTTTCCATATTCACAGTCCACCGCACACGGGGAGTGCTCACACGTCTCTTCACTATTTTCCCCCAAATAGCACTGTCATAAGTTATGGCTTGTATCAGTCAGCCAAAGTGCAACAGGAGAAATGGATAAAACACAAGTGTATATACAGCATTAGCCTAGTGAACCCCCAGCAGGGAAATTCATGAATCATGAATGTTTTTGTTAGTTTACTGGCAGTCGAATTGCTCATAAACGTCTGAACCATTAGGCAGTTCACGTGGTTACGAGCAAAGGAAAGTGTTTCTCAGTCGCTCGTACCCTGTTGGTCTCTGGTGAGCTGGCTGACGGAGCAGCTGAACGGACGCTCAGCTGCGAATGACCCTGGGTCCAAGCCAACACATGTCATCACAGCGACAGCCAGTCCACTGTGAGCCTTTGTTGATTTTATAACCCCGAGTGAGATTAATCCTGCTCAGGGTGTCGGTGCCTGGTGAACATCCTTATCCAGTGAATCTGCATGCATGTCCTTGGCTATTGTACAGTATTAGAAAATATGACTTTTGAAGGGTAAATTAGGATGACTTGAGAAACAATTCCTCCAAGGCCAAACACTTGCAGGACTGATTCGTGGAACCAAGCAAAGAGCCTGACGTTGAACGCGCCATCTCTTTTTTTTTTTTATTTTCTTTGCGTTTGTGTGGGGGTTGTGGGTAGTGGGCAGCTGTCCGAGACTCCGCGTGGGCATGGGTGAGTGAGACCTGGAGCATTTTTTATGCCAAATGGAATGACTCACAGCTCACACACATAGCTATAGCTATAAACAAGAGAGATTTGCTGAGTTATAAAACATACTGTGTATAAACACACCCACTCAGATGGGCTCTCTCTCTAACTTTATTATTATTATTATAATTTTTTTTTTATTTATTTATTTATTTTTTTAACAATTTTTCTACTATTTTAGAATAGACAACATTCCCCCTATGGTATAATACATATGGACATATTTCTTGGACTAAGAAAAATGTTTAAATTAAACCTACTTTCTAATTAAATTTTCCTCATTAAGCTCTTGGTACTCTTGGCATTTTCTCAACCAGCTTCATGCTACTTATTTTGGGGGAACACGCAAAACATCTTATTTTAAGAAAAGAAACCATAAAACTTTAAGATGAAGTCTACATTTTAAATACATTTTGAAGTACAAAAATAAGTTTATGCATTAGCATTAATGCCATGATTTATATTTGACTTGGAAACAAATATCAACTTGATTAGGAGCTCTTGTACACCTGCACATTTGTGCAATCGTCAGCCGATCATGTGACAGCAGTGCAAGGCATAAAATCTTTCAGATATAGCTCACAAGCTTGTTCATATCAAACATCAGAAAGTGATCCTGTGTAGACTGCTTTTGATTGCTGTTCTTAGCTGACAGGAGGGAACCCCTGTGAGTTGCCCTGTCACTTCAAGGTTCAGAGCGTTCTGAGCTTTTTTTTTTTTCTGCTCACAATGGGTTGTAAACAAGGAGCTATTTAAGGTACAGTAGACTGCCTATGAGCTCAAACCAGTCTGGCCGTTCTCCTCTGACCTCTCATGGACGAGCCATTTCCTTCCACAGACGTGGACTGATCTAAGATTGTCATGTTTTCTTGTAGGATGTTGCTAGTCCACTCGTAAGCTCCTGCTCCCATATAGCATGACAATTACCAACTGGGGACAGAAAGGCTCCTTCAGAGACATGTGAAACCACCACATACTACCCAAGTTATTGCTTATCATGAGGCAGCTCAATATACTGCCCTTTTCTGCGTACAGGAGCTCAGTCTATTTGTCATGTTATTTTTTCTTGATGATTATACGGTTACAATGGTTTATTCCATTGATATTGATAATGTGTCAGATTTGTGTCTTCTGACACGTCTTATATTCTTGTATGTCTAATATTCTAAATAAATTCATGGGGGGGGAAAACCCTAGCATCTTAGCAAGTTAAAATATCTTGAATTTTGTCAACGTAATCTAGCATTTCCTGTTAGAAGATGGCAAGAAACCAATTATAGGACTAGTAAACTGAACTTTAAAATTTTTTTATTTTTTTTATACTAATTTCAAGCATGAAATCGTCTTGCTCCGTTGGCCAATAACTTTGGCAATTTTAACGATTTGTTTCCAGAAAGAAGCAAAATTAGCTGCCAACAGAAAGAGCTTGCACTAGTCAAATATGTCTAGAAATTGGCTTAATAATCTTTTATGTTTGATTTGTTGTCTTTTTTATAAGAGGAGACAAATTAGACTATATTAGAGTTGATTAGATAAATGAGACAATATTCAGGATATTTTCACTTTCTAAGGTGTGTTTTTATGCGAAATGGCAACCTTGAGGTTTGTGTGTTTGAGTCTAATACATCCATCCTGCCTCCAGAAAATCTCATGAGTAGCAGACGTTTCCCACTGCCTGGCTGTGTTTCAGGCACTCTTTCAGACTGACTTGGCTTTTCTCTCTGCTGGTCTTGTAGTTATTGTATAAGAGTTAACTTTAATCTAACACTAGTGTGATACCAGTGGTGAGAACATCCACTCTCAAATATAAAATATAATCTCAAATGATCTTGTGATTTGATTGTAGAACAAAATCTCCCCAAGACCTTTTTCACCTGTGTGAAAAAGTAATATATACATACATGCACAGAGTGGACCCTCGGCTGACGTACAAGAAGCCAACCCATGCTTCGCAGCACAGATATTCAGTTCCGGTCGAGCACTTGTGTGAATGTGTTCAACGCATTTTTTTGTTGTGTTTCTCTGCATTTTTGCTCTATAAGCCTTCATTGTGGGTCCCATGGTAGTGAGAGTAAGAAGCCTAAGTGTATAACAGTTAACTGTAACTGTAAAATAAAAATATATATATAGTGTACAAAATTTATATTTCCACCCAGATAATTTCTGTGATTTTTAACACTATTTGTTGAAATCTTCAGTCCATAAAAACGTTTTGATTTCTAACGCATTCATTTGAAGAATTTTGGAACCAACAAAATGGTTCTGCGTCCACACAGAGCTGAAAACACGTAGTTCCCGGCTTAAATGCCCCTGTGTTATTGTCGGTGTATGATAATCTGACATCTAAAACTCGAAATTGTGTGAGTCTTATTTAGTGAGTCCGGGTATCAGGAATCCTCAATGTGTCTCATCTTTCCCTTTTGATTCATCCTCAGTGTTTGGGACCTGCGTTGCCGTGGGCTCTGCAGCTGCGGCTTTGAGTGATGGGATGTAATTTGTTTGGGGGGAGAGAGAGAAAAAGATGTTTCCTTCCTCTAGCGGAGTGAAGGAGATCTGGAAAGGGAGGAGGGCGGTTATTGAGCTGAATGGAGGGGTGGGAATGAAGAGAGAAGTGCAAAAAGTGGGGTTGGGCTAACGATCTCCTATCCGATATGATTTTCATGGGAAGTATGTACTCCGGTAATGAAGATGAGAGGAATGAAGAGGTCTGTTTGTATAACTTAAAAAGGTCTACTCGCAATCTGTTTAATTTGTTGCAGGCTTTCTTTTCTTTTCAGTTACCTCATGTATAGTCTTTACAAGTTTCAGTGTGGCACTAGTGCTACTTGTTGAAAATGAGTCCTTGCTGGTTTCTCACCTCATCAGGTCATGGCAACATGACTGTAGCCTCACACCCTGGAACAATTGAGAGACGGCGAAAAGAATCACTGCAAAAGTCCGAAAAAGGAACAGGATGCTCTGTAGCTAGTATTGCAGTTTTGTGTTTGACTGTCTTTTCTGTCTGTCTTTATTTTTTTATTTTTTTATTCGAACCTTTATCAGCAATTCTTCTGCTCTAATAATTACCTGCATTTATTTTTTTCATACCCCAATCGCATCATATGTAAGTTAAGTTGCGTTAATGCCTCCTTTTGCTGTCAATTATGATTTGCAGGTTGTTGTCTTTTTGTATCCTTTTGTTGTCCTGTTTATTTTTACGTGACCTCTTTGTTTTGCAGATGAGGGCAGAAGTGCAGTTCACGAAGCGGGCGCTGCTCAGATAGTAGCCGAGCACATTAAGGCTCTGGCCCATAACACTGACCCGGCCACCGGGAAGCTCTTGACTGTCTTTTGTGGCATGCTGATGAACTATAGCAATGATAATGGTAATGACCGAACCCCAACTAGGGGAAACATACCTTTGGATGGTTCCCTATAGATGAATCCTGAGATGCTCGAGAAACTGTCAATGATGTGTAAGGCTAGTTGGCAGCACTGGCAATTTATTTTCCTCCTTGAGCCATGTTTTAGTCACTAATAACTATTAGGCTTTTAGTATGTTTTATACGGTGGAGAAAGTTGTTGACAGGTTGTTGAGTGTCGACGATAAAATCTCTAGGGGACCATTCAAATGAGGAGAAATGTTGATCAGTTTGTTCTCAATGATGGGTCACTAATCACGTTGTATAGACTCCTCAGAAACATATGATATGCTGTTAGTAGTAAAGTACAACTTTCCTAATAGCTAGAGTTTTGTTTAGTAAGAGGTCCAGTGAAATGTTTTTAAAGATGCATTGTGTAAGATTTGAACGCTACAGTCATGCCGTTACATAGGAGTATTGTAAACTTGAAATCTCTGACGGATAACCTGCTCTACCCACTACTAATACATTAGAAATATGATAATATTTATATTTGTATAAGTAAGTATGTACTAAGGTGGGTCAGTGAAAATTATCTTGCATTTTAAGACTTCCTGATGCAAAGAATCGAGAACCCCTTTACCAGATGATGACGTGGCAGTGACGTAACTGGGCAGAAAACTCACCTGTGATTCAAAATGGCAAAGATTAACTCTCAGAGTGGCCCGTTCACCCTTCCCAGGATCCTCTGCGCTAAGAAGCGAGTCGTCATTTTCACTCCCATCGATGTCCCGCAAACAATCCACAACAGTCTGGCGCCATCCTACGCCACAGATCATTAACTTGTCATGGAAAATCGAAGATATTTTGTCAAAGTATCTAGATTTTAAATTCTTTCAACCCATCCATTCATTTTTCATTTGGTTTTTAATCAATCCATTCTATTTCCGTATGAAAAGAAAAGATAAGGCCTATTTGGAACAAAGCGTCCACCTGTGTATGACACCTTAGATGAAGAAAAAGTTTGAGATGGATTTCATTAACAAAATCACTAACGGTGAATTTGTGGAGGTTTTGCTGCACAGAGAGCTCGCAGGTAGCGGCCACATTCTTTTAAAACAAAAACAAAGACGTTGCTTTCCGGGAAGGGTGGGCAATGGATTTGAGAAAAAGTAAGCAAAGCTCTTTGAGCTGTACCCCCTCGTCGGCTGGGTGATGTCTCTTCTTGTATGAATATTCTGTTTTTTTTTATTCCAAAACTGCTTCAGGTAGCAAGTTATCCCTTCAAAACCAAGAAAAATCGTCCTTTCTAATCAGTATGATTGCGCGACAACACGTGGTATTCACAACTGAAAAGGAGTCTAGCAGGAATTTTACCTTGACTAAGAATGCCTGCGGAGTATTTATCTCCCTGTTCCCGCGCTGAAGAATGAACAGACAGGCCAAGCTTCATTTTGTTCTCTGTCTTGCTGGCATCATGGCTGGGCATAAAATGATAATTACTTTCCAGTGCCTTACCTTTTACAGCTGGCGAGATAAATTGGAGGCAGAGTTTCTCATTCTGTCCTGCTGCTTTTGGGGGGGGGTTCGGGGGGAGTACGTAGGGCTACTTGAGAATTATGAGTTGATTTGAAAAGTGCACAAACCACTTAATGCCTGCTCAACTCCGACGACTCGGATGACCTGTAAGCAGCTCCAGGCATGCACAGCTCTCTCTTTTAACTACACGCCTGAAAAATAAATCACAGCAGGTTTTGTTAAAGGTGTCATTCTGTTTAATACTTGCTCTTTTTGAAATACGATAGGTCACTCGAGTTGCATATGCATGCTGCACGTGACGATGTTCTTCTACTCCCATTGCCTGCATTAGCCATAGAAAGAACACAGACGGAAAAACGAGCCAATCAGAAAAAGCCCTTCGAACTTGCGTCACTTCAAAAATTAGTATTTATGCCCTAACCCACCTTGGCTTGCGACCGCCCACGGGAAGACAGTTTTGATTTTGCAGCCAGGAGAGAGCAGAGCCCGTCTCTTAAGGTAGAAGCTAACTATTGAGAGTAGAGGAGCGATACATTTGCATGTCATGAATATTCAAGAGCTGAAATCCTGTTGTTCTCCACCAAACTAGAACAGCCTGAAACAGAAGCACCAGAGCATTTTTTTTTCACCAAAACTGACTCATATACTAGAGATCACTGCAAAATTAATGGGAAAACAATGCAGTGACCCCTTTAAGCTGAATAAGGGAATAATAACCTGGGAAAGATATAAGGGGTTAATATGTACATGTTCCTCCCAGTCTCTGAATTTCTCTGTGCTGTGCTTCTGTCTGCCTTTCCCTTTCTGCACTTTTCTCACACCAGTCTTTAGTCATGTGCATCTGTGTGATAAAGCTATAATAATAAAATCCTAACGATCGATCAGACTTATTCCCTACTAATTGCATTTGGACCAAAAAAAAAAAAAAAAATCGTAAACAATTCTTCATGGCCGGGGACTTAAATTCTCCTTCCTTAGAGATAAGTATTGAGTGATTCTGAGCTGCAGTGATGGATTAGCTGTAATTCTAAAGCAAACCTCTTCTATGTTGCATTATTCATTATGTTAAGTGGTAAAGCTCTTACGAGTTTAACACCTATGCAGTCTTGAGTTTTCTTTTTTTTTTCCTCTGATGCCAAACCTCTAATAAGGAAGCAAACACCTGAACATCATCCTTATCTGACATTACAGCCATCACACTGTAAACGCTATATTGGGGTTCCTCTATTATTTGGTGTATGATGCCGGACGCCTGACTATGTAGATAAGTATAGGACATCCGAATCACTGTGACCGTGTTTAAAGCAGTAAAGGCAAATCAAATGTTTCCCAGCATGTCCAGGAAGAACCCATTAGGGTGTGAAGTTGGTCTCGAATATAAAAAAAAAAAAATCTGTAAAACTTAACAGTAGGCCATTCGTTTGTGCTGGTTTGTGCCTTTAATTTGCTGACTTTGTTTTTGAGAGGTGACCGCATCAACCAGTGCTATAATACCAATGTCGGGTAAGGCCTGAGTGTGACGCCCCAGTGAACGAAACAAGTAATGAATCGAACACGTATTCACTACTGAGCAAATAAAGGCAGTAATGTGCTTAGATTTGGATTAGTTGAGATTTGCGTTGAGTGGGGTTTGTAGTCTCAGAAATCAGGCCAATGTATAATTTTTGCAGCGCGGTCAAGGCACAACATAGTGACAAACATTATTTGATTATTGATTTTGCTTCATCTAGCCCTTAAAGATGCTTCTCTCCATTTGAGGGCCAGCAGGTGGGAAAAGGCAGAGGTAACGTTCCTGCCATTGCACTGGGCTGAAGTGGGACGGTGTGTAATAAGCAGTAGTTTGCAATTATACTGTGTAAATGAGCTTGTGCACACGTATGTACACTCTCTGTGGCTGATGTCGCTCTCGTTAATGTTGATGGAGGCTATAGTAATGCAGAGCTTTGCCAGAAGTGAATGCAGTGCAGGATGAGGCAAAACCCCTGCATCTTGTGTGGAAAAACATCTGGAAAAATTCCTCCTCAGATGAGAGCTAAGGGTGCTCACAGAGGTGTGTGGCAGATGTAGTTATGGGATGAAATTCCTACGTGTTTATCATAGTATTTTGTGTGTGTGTGTGTGTGTGTGTGTGTGTGTGTGTGTGTGTGTGTGTGTGTGTATATATATGATTATTGAGAGACATAAGATATTTATTGACTCCTTTTGGTTCCTGGATTTAATCCTGTCAACAGTCATAGCTTTAAAGTGTCCACTTTTACAGTAATAACTACGACTAAGTCGTTGAATGATTGCATTGCAGGGTAAATTAATAATCTATGCTAGCTGGAGTGGTACATTGTAAAATGGTGGAAAAGTGGAAATCAGTGAAGAGACCTTGACTGACCAACACATTTTGGCCTTTTGTGTTGTAAATAATAACCCAGCAAGCATAACCTGGAACGAACTATTTAGAAATGAGAAAGTGCTTCCTATCTAACCCTATATTGCTTTTCTTTCCATGGTATATGCAGCATCTGGCCTTTCTATCTCTCTCTCTCTCTCTCTCTCTCTCTCGTTTTCATTAGGTCTCCTAAATTCTTTAGTCTCTCCCTCTCATTCGTCTTTTTTATTGCCGCCTCTTGACTCGTCTCCTTTTTGTCTGTTCCTGTTCTTTCTCGCCTCCTCTGTCTGTCTCTATCACGGTTTGTTGAGTACGCTTTTGCGTCTCCGTCTTGACCATGTGAGAAAAGATCTTTTTTTTTTTTTCAGGCTTCATCACCCTTTTGCTGCACTGAGGAGGGGGATGTGTTTGCTGCTAACGTGATGAAATCGAATGTGACAGGGCTACCAATATTGGCATATTACTGCACAAAAACTCTGCCATCTAATTCGTTGCGTTACGCAGCATCAAGATGCGCGTGGTGCCGTGCTGCTGGTGTGAGACATCTGAGACATCTGAAAGGATGATTTCATTGTCGGCCAATGCATTTGTCCCTGTGAGCTCTTTTGTATCAGTCATATTATCGGCTCAGGGGTTTGAGCTCACACTGGTCTGCGTGTTATTGCTGTTTAGACTTAAATTAAAGTACTGATCGAGTTCTTTTTTTTTTCTTACCAGTTGTGATGTAGGGTTTTTTTGTTTTTTTTGTTTTTTATGTTTAGATATCTCCATTTTAAGCAACATTCAACTTAAACACCTAATTTTCATTTATTTGTTGTGGTAATGTCTTTAAAGACACAATGATTGCTTTTGAAAACCTTTATTTTACAGCTAATATCTCCATTTTGATGCACTGATACATGGAAATGTTGAAGGTAATTTGGTGTATTTAATCTCTTTGCATCTTCAGACACCTTGCAGGCCCAGCTGATTAGCATGGGAGTGATCCCCACCCTGGTGAAGCTTCTGGGAGTCCATGCGCATAACACCGCACTCACAGAAATGTGCCTCATTGCCTTCGGAAACCTGGCAGAACTGGGTAAATAACCGTCACACCTATTCAGTGCATTCTGCGTGATTTCTGGTCTTATGATTTGTCTGAAGAATGTTCCTCTTCACCTTCCTCTACAGCAAAGCACAGGGGTAGTGTAAAATCTGGAAACAGTCACCTTGACTTGAATTTAGCGGTATCGTACTCGGGTCTGAACACCAGATTTAGGCTATGGAGGTCTGCGGTAGGAGCTGACCTGCTGTGGCCTTTCCAAGACCAGACTCTTGCACTTCTCCTGTAATCATTTCTATCTTGATGCTCTTTTAAATCCACAACCTTATGACGTGGATTTGTAGCTAAGCAGTACATTTGAATACATTTTTTAATTGCGAACTCTCAGGTGTGGACTAGTATAAATGTACTAATATAGACCAGGAATCATCAAGATTTAGTGCTGGTTCAGCCTTTACATTTCTCAAAAGATTGATGAACTAATTATAAGAAAAATCAGAGCAATTATATTTTTCTCTCACTTCGTTCCTGCTGTAACTGTTGGAGACAAAGCGACGCAAAGAAAGGAGCTAAGCGCCCTAAAGTTCCTCCTTATCAGTTTATAGTTGCATTTAATTTTGCGGAATGTCTGGGGGGGAAAAAAAGACTATTTAGTTCCTGTAATCACTTATGTTGTAGCGTCTATCAAGAATCATTCCCACTTCCGCTTGTCTTTTTCTTTCTCTTGAAGTTAAAAAGACAAAACAGGTTTGTCATGTTCCAACTTTCCCATGCTCAGACAATGGGGACTTCTTCCAAACGTGATAAATAAATGACCCTTCATAAAACTTTATATCAACAATTCCACACATTTTTCAATCCATTTATTTGGAGCAGCCAGCAAATAAACACAAGTCCCCTGTGGAGGACCTGTACAAACAATGCTATAGCTCATTTAATATAAACCTGTGATTTTGTCCTGCAGCCGTGGTGTTATAGAAAATGAACCGACACCTTCTGACCGATCAGATTCAATTGGTATACAAGTGATAGTTTCTATTTAAAGACACAGACATTTCTAATGTTGTTGACGCATGTGGTGTTGTAACTGGACTAATACTTTGTCCTGAGATGAGCGTATCATTCTACACTCTACCGATATAATTGAAGTGTAAAAATAACACTAAATGAATTGTCTGGTCCTGTACATAGCACGTGATGCTAGTTCTGTATATCAGGGTTTCACATATTGAGTTAGTTTGAAATTTTCATTAAAATCCGCTAATAAATTTTCAGTAACATCTCTGTGATGTTTCTGATGTCCGTGTCTTTGGTCTTTGTGTGTTTGTAGAATCAAGTAAGGAGCAGTTTGCAGCTACAAATATCGCTGAGGAGCTAGTGAGACTATTCCAGAAGCAAGCAGAACATGAAAAGAAGGAGATGATCTTTGAGGTGCTGGCTCCTCTGGCTGAGAATGGTAAGAGTCAGACATGTATGGGTTATGTTCAAATAAAGTCCACAGAGTTATGATTGTAATAGTTGTAGGTGATTGCTGGATGTATACAAATGTGACTTTCAAGGCCATTCATTACTCCAGTGAAGTGTATACATGTAAGTTGAGACCTGAATCGTCAGTCCTGCTTGATTGTGGCCAGTCTCACTAGCCGGGTTTCCATCATCCTGCTTAACCCATTAACTGTCTTTTTTTTTTTTTTTTTTTTTCCCCCTGAAAATTTTCATGTATTTCTATTAATTTAGATCCAAATAGTAACAAAAATATCAACTTTCAAGAAATACGACTGTTAATTTTTCTGAAATTTCAATTTTTAGTCAGAGTCCCAAATGGGGATCATGACACATGCCATCTATTTTTTTTTTATGCCATTCAATATAATGTAGCGGCGCTTCCGGAATGGGCGGGGCGTTTCCCGGCATGCCTTGGGCTGTTGTGTTTTGGGACCTCACCGTCCA
>JAQLOM010000001.1:11394152-11405710 GCA_030068315.1 Chrysichthys thysi
GGGCGTATCCCGCCTCTCACCCGATGTCAGCTGGGATTGGCACCAGCTTCCCCCCGCGACCCTGACCAGGATTAAGCGGAAGAAGATGAATAATTTCTAGAAACTTCCTTCTAGCTGCTCTGGCATTAGTAGCCAGGCATAGATGGAGATCCCTCACAGAAGTACTCCAACTCACTTGGAGTTGGTGGCTTTACAGGGTTTTTTTTTTTTTCTTTTTCCCAACAATCCAAGTGACCCTCTGAACATACCTGTCGGAGGGCTTAGGTCGACCTGTGCAGGATGCTGTTGATTCCTTTCCTTTGCTTTTAAATTGTACAATCACCCTGTTGACTGTGGAAAGAGGAATCCCAAGATTTTGTGCAATCATACGCTGGCTAAGTCCACCCTCAGACTGACCCACGATACACCCTCTTTGAAAGTCACACAACTGGTCAGACAACTGCTTCTAGTGTGAATGGCATGGCTAGTTGCTATAAACAATTAATATACTGTAATCTAAAATGAAAAATAATGTTACATTAACAATCAACAAGTTTGAAGCACCAGGTGGTGTCCACATAGCTAAAACGTAATGAGGGGTGCCTTTACTTTTGAGATGTCTGTGTAGATTGACTGAAATGCTTTACATGTGTGGAACCATACGAATAGGCCTATTAAATGAATTTCCTTAAAGGATATGTCAATTTTTCTGCTATGGATTTGGAAAAACAAGGCATGTGATTTTGTTTTGTTTTGTACAAGTAGCCTAGCTTGTTTGTTAATTAATTAATTGATTGATTGATTGATTGATTGATTGATTGATTAATTTATTGAGCAAAACATTACATATAGACTTAACATATGGCTACACATATTTGGCAATACAACTGCAACAGCATCTACTACTACTACCACAACCACCCCTACCAACAACAATATTAAGGAAACAGGTAGGCAGCAGACAACATCCTGGTGCTCTGAATACCTGCAGTACTCCAACAAGGAAAGGCGAGTATGCCAAGTTGGAACCTGACGTGGAGCTAAGTATTTTTCTTCAAAAAGTACAAAATATCAAAGACCATTTTTATACATCTGAACTTTGCTGTGGATTTGACCTTTTGTGCATTTTGAGATAAAATTGGTTTGTAAGAGCGTTTTACGAATGAAACCCACGATCTGATGGCAATTCATTCAAAGTCACACTATCGACAAGAAAATTTCAAAGTACAATAGGACAGTGTGAATAAACATGCCACAAGGGGGGGGTCCTATTTTTATGCTACACAATAATCTTAAATGTGACTAAATAAATGTATCCTCGTGGTTGTGGACATTCTACTAAATGACCTTGAACAGGTCAGATTTGAGGCAGGCTGTAGAGACGCGACTAGGACGTACCGGAGTTTCACATGTCGCAACAAAGGCTTTTTATATTTGTTTAAATGTGACATGTTTAAGGTTATTTGAAATCGTTTCATTATGTTGAGCAAATTAATTCAGAAATCACCATGAATTTAATCAATACGAAAGCACAGCTTACTTACTTTCAGAATGCACGGTAAGCAATCGAGAACTACAATTTTACTGACGTATGCTTTTATGCAAGTTCGTTTATATGCAATGCATGCAGTATGCTGCACTTTTGGCTCTGTACTCCAGCCCGTTGACGTGAAAAAATGTCTATGAATTATTAAAGGTTATCCTATATACACTATACACAAATCTAATACTGTGTGAACCATGTGTGACTCATGGCCCTTTTAATACACAATCTGTTTAGATTGTTGAGCAAAACAAAAACAAAAACAACAACAACAAAAAAACAATTATAGGTTCAGCAGTGAATCACTGAGGACTAATTTCAAAAATGGACTAAATTTGCTGAACAGTTGAGCAAAGTTCTCCCAAATATAGAAAGTGCAAGCAATTAAATTCATTCTCCTGTTTATGGTAGATTTAAGATGCCATTAGAGTTCAAATAAACAGGTGAGATTAAGCTGATCAGTGCAGACCTCCATTGAGCTTATTTCACTTATTGAAGGCAAGAAGGCACTGAAACAAGCAGACATTGGAAGTGACTGCATGACAAGTCAAGCATCACCAGAGAAGAGTGGTCAAAGATTTCAGGCAAATAAGAGCTTAAAATGCTAATTTAAGCATGGTACGTTGTGCAGATCCTTGTACGGTGCTGTCGTGATGCTGCTGTATATAAACAGTATGTAACAGCACTGGGTATAAAACCGACAGGTTTACCCAATACCTGCAGATATACACTTAAAAGTCTGTACTTTAAGGGATAGTCCGAAACTTTGATGAAAGTTAGCCACAGCTAGCCGTTTTGAGACTTTAATCAGGGCTTTCTGAACTGACAAGCAACTATTTGTCTTCCTTCCTATTTTAATGGCAGCTGCCGGTGTATGAAAAGAACCTCACCAAATGGGACAGCGACGGCTCTCGGTTATTGATCAGAAGGTCAGGGGTTAAAGCCGCAGCGCTGCCAAGCTGTCACTGTGCTCTGATCACAGCTTCCTAACAAGCTTGAGATATGCGAAGTAAAGGATTCCATGGTAATGTACATGTCAAATTATTCTTCTATTAAAAATAGCAAGCTGACTTTTCCTTAGCCTGACAGACATCGTTTCAGATCCAGTGTGCTGCAGGACAAAGCTCAAACAACAAATGTCCAAATAATTATATACTGCACTGTAATGTTTATAAAAAAGAGTGCTGGTGGGAACAAAAACCCACCCATAATCTCAACAAAGACAAGACAGATATGGACTGGTAAGGAGCAAAGCCAGCCAGCTTCTGACAAGTACAGAGAGAAAGAGACACAGGGGTATCAAAATGCGCAAAGAAGTGTAGCACGATGGCTTGTGCAGCATGCTGAGGATAGAGATTAACAACCTGCAGAGGAGACGAGATGCAGAGGAGCAGAGAACGCATTAAACAGACCGTGCATTAAACTATCCTGCATTCGGACATCATCCGCGAGGAATATAGGAGTCTGCCACCGAGTTCCACCAAACAGGGGGCAGTGAAGCCCGATTTTGTTACAGTCCACCATTAGTATTCTTATATTTATCACTAAATTTTAATCGACCTGTTTGACTGGTCTTTTAATTAAACAGGTTTAAGCTAAACATCAATTATAATTTAAATACAAGTAAGTAGTCCTATATTGCCAGCTTGAATAATATTGTTTCAATACATAGGAAGAATATTGCTGTACATATTTAAATAATAAGTCTAATATATAAATAGTTAAATTATGTTAAAATGTTATACTTGGGGGGGGGGGTGTCTGGGGAATGTATTTTACAGATAATGGGGACTGCTGTGCAAAAGCCCCTGTATTAGATCATTGAGGACTGGTATTAAAGTAAGGCCTTATTGCATATCTGTGGAAGCTGACAAAGAATTCATGATTCATGTTCTCACACTATGAAAAAGAGTAGGAAAGGGAGAGTCTTGCGGGACCGTCTGTTTCTAAAGGAACCTTGCTAAAAATGGAAGGCGGGGGGGGGGGTGTCATAAAGTGGCCTACGTTTGCACCCACCAGGTGAGTGCCTCCCTCACAAGTACACTGAGGCTTTCCCGCTGGAGATGTATGGGTGGCGGCACCCTGATGGAAGCATGAGGAGAAGTAAAGTGGTGAGGTGAGTTGGCATAGCATTGGTCATGGCAGTGCACTCAGACATGGAGGAGTAGTTGCGATGGTCAAGGGGATGTCCCATTTATCAGCTGGGTTAAATATTTAAAGATGATTTTATTAAGAACATAATAGTGTCTGATACAATATATTTGTATTGGTACCTAATGGTGACAAGACAATATTTACAAAATCTCTTACATAAAAATAAATAACCATTACATGGATTAATTATGCTAATGTAAAGCCAAACACAGTACCTAATTATTTATGAGTAGTAACAAAGAAAATGCAAAGGAAGACTTATTCAAACTTTCTTATATTGTCCGTATACGCAAAAGACTCCAGCACTTTTTTCGAAAATGAGCCAAACAGGCCTGTTCGCCTACTGAGGGTACAGGGTCAGCCTGCAGTGTGTTGCAGAGGCAGCATGCATAAGCAAAGCAAAGAGAGTTCTTCACTAATTCAAACTTCGTTAGCTTGATCAGGGTCACTTACCAGCTTGCACGGACAGCTTCAATATCACTCACTAGATTTTGGGCCAGGCATATTCCAAAAATCTGCCAAACAGAAGGCAAATTTAGTCAACCATATCAACTTACATATAAAAAATGTGTTCTTTGGTACATTGTTGATTATTCTATACAGCAACATAGAAAGTAAAATAAAAACTAGATATGATTAGAAGGGAAAATAAATATACTCCATGACAATGCTGTGCAATCCGCCATCACATGGTACATTGGCAAAAAAGGACCTTAAACACACTTCTTTAGAAAAACAACATCTGGTGAGCACATCCAGAAGAACACATCAAGCCCCACTTCTGTCAGCGAGGAACAGAAAGCTGAAGCTGCAGTGGGCACAGACGCCCCAAAACTAGATGGATTAAGACGGAAAAAAAAAAAAAAACAAGCCTGGTCTGATGAATCTTGATTTTCACTGAGGCACACAGATGGTAGGATCAGAATTTGGCCCAGCAGCATCCAACAGAATCCATGGACACAGCCTGCCTTGTGTCAACAGTCCAGGCTGGTGGAGGTGGTGTAATGGTGTGGGGGATGTTTTCTTGGCACACTTTGGGACCATTAATACCAATCAATTATCACTTGAATGCCACAGCATATCTGAATATTGTCACTGTTCATGTATCATGTGCGTCAATTTACCATCTTCAAATTGCTACTTCCTGCATGAAAACGCACCGTGTCTCAAAACAAAGGTCGTCTCAAACTGGTTTCATGAACACGATAGTGAGTTCGGTGTTCTTCCCAGTCACTGTATCTGAATCCAGTAGTACACCTTTGGGATGTGGAAGAACAGGAGATTCACAGCATGCAAGTGCTCCTGAAAAATCTGCAGGAATTGTGTGATGTAATCCTATCAACATTGGGCAGTATCTCAAAGGCATGTTTCCATAATTGTGTGGAATCCATGCAATGAAGAATTGAGGTTGTTCTGAAAGCAAACGGAGGCCCTACCTAGTATTACTAGACTGCCCCTGATAAAGTTCTCAATGAGGTTATATTTGCACAATACTGTCATAAAAAATGCCTCTATTTAATAATGTGCATTATATGGTCAAAAGCATGTGGACACATCTCAGTTGATATAAAAAATAAATAAAATACATAGAAATTCTCCCTCGTTCCATTCTGACATTTAACAAATGCAAAAAACATGTTAATATTTACTGATCTAAAACAGACAAAGTTTACTCTGATTTAATGTTTGACAGTAAACAAAAATTCCTGAAGTGTATGTAAATATCTGATTTCAACTGTATATGTGTTTGTCGAACATTCCGTTCCATATTAAAGCACCATTTCCTGTTAGAATAACCTCCACCCTTCTGGACATGCGTTTCACAAGCTTTTGGAGCGTGACTGTGAGGATTTTTTCATTCAGCCCCAAGAGCATTAGTGATGTAGAGCACTGATGTTGGGTGAGGAGGCTTGGCATGTAGTCAGCGTTCCAGTTCATCCCAAAGGTGTTCAGTGGGGTTGAGGTCAGTGCTCTGTGCAGGATACTTGAGATCTTCCACTCCACCCTTGGTAAATCATGTCTTTATGGACTACACTTTGTGCACAGGGGAATTTAGGGAAACTCAGGGCCTCTTGGCTCCAGTGAAGGAAAATCTCAATGTTACAAAGACATTATAGACAGTTTATGCTTCCAAATTTTGTGACGACAGTTTGAGGAATAAAAGGATGCCGATGTCACGTATCTACATACTTTTGGCCATATAGTGTAGATAACGTCGGCTGATGAGGAACAGTGCACTGAATAATCTTATACTTATAAAATTATAATTAAAGTATTAAGATTTGTAAGAAGTAAAAGTAAAGAAGGTGTACTTTACCTGTAGCAGTGCAATTCCTATAAAGATGCCTGCTACTACTGTCAGGTTGTCCTGTAACCACTTCTCAAACTGAGGCACACAGCCCTTCACATATATGTAGGTCTTTTGCTCATCATCCTACAGAAACAAATAATACAAAAATCTTAAGGAAGATTACGGTAGTTTATATACAACTCTGTCAGATTTCTCTTAGAATGATCAAATCACACTTATTTTGCTCATAGCATGACGCAGGCCATGGAATGAATCTGCATTATGATTCATGACCTGCAGAGGGCTCCTCATGCTCACCGTGTAAGATTGGATTAAATTACCTTTTACATAAGATCCACATCACTTTCAGTTTTTATTATATGTTTTTTCTAGAGATCGAGAGATAAAAAGGCAAAAAGACATTTAATCAGGGGTATTTCTACATTTCTGTCGGTGAATAACTGCAAGTCTTGCACACTGTGGCCCTGCACTAGATGAGTATAAGCATGAGGACGATCTTTTCAACCGGGATATGTTACTACAGCAGAAATATTTTCTATTGTGCCGTATAATGCGCCTTCATTCTCCTGGTCATGATATTTGAGAAAATGGACTAAAAAAATAAGAAAAGCTTAGGTCAACGTACCGATTTAGCCCGGACATCATATCCACACTGTGTGTTGATTACATCCTCCTAGAATACAGGAATTACGACATAAATCAAAGTTCCTCTAATGACAGTGGCAATCATTCTTATACACAGGACAATGCAAACAGTCCTAGGTATGTGGACTGGTTAAGCTGGATACAAAGACTTCCTCTGTTAATAACAAATTCACTGCGATACATTGATTGCACTGCACTTTCTTTTGCATTCAGTATTTCGTGAAATTATTTGCAGATTAAGCTAATCCTCATTGTGTTTTCCTGTCATGTTCCTATTTAACTTGAGATAACACTGTAAACGTTACTCATATCTACTAGGCCCGAGTGAGGAAGTGATTTAATTATACACAGGAAGGAAAAAGCATTCAGCCAAAATGCCTTCAGTTGGTGAGTTACCGTACATCTTATGAAATAATAAAATATTGATAGTTCGTGGCAGTTTATAATTAATGCTCTTTACCCTAAATGGCCTCCTCTGATTCACTTGCATATTGAGGTGTTTTGGGGTTTTTTTATGATGCATTTTAATCTGATACTGCAAGCCATCAGATTCCCCTGATCCTTGTGCTCACTCTCAGGATCACAGGACCCGCACTTGGAGATTCGAGGCCCACTTCTCAGAGCTTTGTGGAAGGCCAAAGAGGTTATGCAGTCTTACAGTTATCACTGGCATGCTGAAGATAATCAGCTCTACATGTCTTCCCCGAGAGCCGACCTCAAGCTAACCTCAGCATTACAGCATGCTTTACTGACATTTCAGCCTAGATGAAGGATCGACAAGATAAAGCTTCTTCACCTGCAAATAATGATGGTGATTTTGCAGGTTTGCATTGTATAATATCAGCAACATCTGCTACAACATGCAAGGACTCACCATCTCATAACTTGACTAGTCTGGCTCTCTGTTGCCAACTTGGACTATTAAAACATTGCAACGGACTCCTGAGTGGCCCAAAGGAATTTGTCCTAGCCTTCAAGAGATCATGAGTTTGAATCCTAATGATTTCACAGCCTACATTGCTGGGAGTCTAAGAGAGGGAAAATGCTTCTGGTGCTGCTCTCTGGGCGAGAGGGATGGCATTATGATCTCTCCTGTCAATCCGAGCGACCCTAGCCAATCGTGTATGCGGAAGAATGCAATTTGAGTCTTCTTCCTTGAGTCTGAATGACGCAGCATGAGCAGCAGTTCGAACAGATGCAGTGACTGGATTAACATATCTCCCAGGAAGCACGTTAGGCTTCACACTGCCGGGTCATGTGATGGGGAGCTATAGCTATAAGCAGCTGCACTAGCTTAAAGAGATTGGACTGTAAAATGTCAGTGATGTTCTAGACATGATAAACATTGACTTTTATAATAAAACTATTATTAATAGCAAATCAAACACAACCTGTTAAACCATGCTCTTACCGATACCCATTTTCTTTACATGTGTCTTCGTCCCCCCGCCCACCCTAAATTCTGTCTTACCGCTGGGTCCTTGGTGCAGCAGGAGAAGGGAACGCCACACTTCTCTCGGCTGGGGTTGGTGTCCGTGCAGTTGAAATAGATGTTGAGATTCCAATCGTCGGCTCCAAACGCCCCACAACACTCCCACTGCACACATGAGATCATGACATGCTAGAAGCACTCCTACAATAACCTTAGAAGTCTACTGAAGGAATTCTTAGTTAAAAAACTGGGAGGAAAATATGTTGAGAAGGTTTTCTAAGAAGTTATTAGGGAGGAGTAGGAGTTCCTCTTAAGCATGAAGGATGACGGTAGATCAGTGGATATGGCGTAAATGAACTGAGCATGCACACATGTCCTGGTTATGCCTCATTCCTTTACTGCATTGTTAATACCATTACTGCAATGTTTCTTATAGAAATGATCAATGCTATGACAAGGAACATGTCTTCATGAGCTCTGCATAATTATCAACTGCAGTGCATCTTCATGGGTGTGGAAGTTAGCGGGTGTGTGTGTTTTATTAGTCTCAGACATGCCACCATTTGGTGCTCTCAACCAACAGTTTAAACTTTTTTTGGCACACAGGACCAACTTTATACATATTGGTCCTAAACTGTACACCTGGTGTAAACTTCTAAAAATCGGACGCAGCAATTGATCAAGAATGGAAGCAGAAAAACAAAACTAAACATACCAAAAAAAAGCCCACAGTAAAGAACTATTTTTTTCATTCTCTATCTAATGGATCCATGATCAGGTTATCTCGAGTATTCTATTATACACTTCTTAAGGGTGTTACCGAAATCAATTTCTGTGCTATTGCTATTGCTTATGCTATTACAAAGTGCTTGCTCATCTCAAGAGCAGGCTCTGATAAATTGCAATACTGAATTAGATTTCTGGGGGAGTCATCCCCTAGGAGCTGACCTGGCAACTGCAGTCACATCCAAAGGCCCCAAAACTGAACTGAGAAATTGTGTGAACTTTACTCTCAAGATGAAACATGCATTTGTTTTGGACTGCATTCAAGTAGTACAAAGTGGACACAATGTAGTGATGTGCCTTTCCAAATGCAAAGAAATCTGTTGTGCAAGTAACTACACTTGCCAAGTTACTATCGAGAGCTTCCATTTTCCCAAGGTGGCTTCTAGTCTGCCAAGAAATATTTGGTAATGTTTCAGTTCAGACAAGCTTCAGGAGCCTGCTGTGATGAACACAGCAATCCTGTCAGCTAAATAACACTGCAAGTAATACAGAAAACAAATAAGAGTGGGTTGCATTGTGGGGATTCGGCCTATTATTATCTGCTTTGAGAATGCAGATATACAGGTATGTGCAAAGAAATGCGGTAAAAATGACTTAAAAAATAATTACATTAAATCTCTTTACTTATTAAACAGCAATAAACTAAACTAAGTCAATATCTGGGGTGCCAACCCTTTGCTTTTTTTTTCTGAAATAGTAGTCCCAGGTACAATGTGTACAGTTTTATAAGAAAATGAGCTGTAAGTTTTGCTGAGCATCTTAGAAAGTCTGTCACGGTTCTTCTAGAGACTTTGTTGCATTTGCTTGTTTTTTTCTTCTTCAGGAAAACCCAGGAGCCTTCATAATGTTTTATTTTTGTCTGAAAAATTGGTCTCTTCTGTAATATGTTGTGGTCTTTACTGACATACAAAATTTTTCAAATAGAAATACTTTTTTTGGGAAAAGTAATGTTTGGACATCCAAAATTTTTTTTGTACTGACCCAGTAATGCAGAGTTAATACAAATATTTATCTACAATAAAATTTGTACGAAAATAATAGTGTGCCTAAGACTTTTGCACAGTACTGGAGTAATCGTGGTGTCTGTTAATGGTTCTTCTAATCTTCCTCTCTTTTTCCTCTCACTTTCTGTCACACTACTCTCTCCTCAAGCAACATTCATTCTTTTGCTTTTTCTGTTTCACCAGGATTTTCTCATCTTTTCTCATCTTTCTTGAACACGGCACAACACTTACATATTCCTGAGTGAAGTCGATGAGATTTTGCAGGTCAATATCATCCCTGTAGGCTCTGATGTTGTTATTAATGAAGAAATTGAGCTGGTCTTTGATCCAGTCCTTAAAGACGAAGGCAAGAACCCCAGCTGTCAGTTCCAGGAAGAATATGATCCCCAGGAACACAGAAAACTAGGAGTGGGCCAAGGAGCAAGAACACATGAGGCAGTATTATTGTCTGTTCAAGTAAAATTTACTTTTTTTTGGAACACTAAAATAACAACAGATGAAAACTTGCTACGTGATATAGAAGGCTGCAGCAAATTTGGAATTGAAAAATGTACAGAACTACTCACCCGATTATAAAAAATTAAATGAGATTAAAAAAAATGTATGCAATGTGTCATATTTCAATATAGGGATGCTGTATGAATTTATT
Source organism: Chrysichthys thysi (assembly GCA_030068315.1). NCBI lineage: Eukaryota > Metazoa > Chordata > Actinopteri > Siluriformes > Claroteidae > Chrysichthys > Chrysichthys thysi. The sequence goes on from JAQLOM010000001.1 coordinate 11,404,656, forward strand.
TGAATAATTTGTAGCATTATACAAAGTTAAAGACAATTAAAGGAGGGATCTTGGATACTTGTTCATACAGAATATTTCAAACTTCTTTTTATTCTGTGGTCTGAATTAGTGTTCAGATCCAGAGACTGAGATGTCTGGTGCAGAACAGTGATTGTGTTTGTACAACCATTTCTCTGCTGATCTGGGTGCATGCTTGGAGCCATTACCTTATCGACAGTACTATATATGGACAAGTCTTAATGCTCTGGCCCAGGCAACTAGGTTTAAGGCTAAAACATTGTGCAATTCATAATGCCATCAATCTTCACAAAAACCCCAGGGAAAAAAAGCATTAAAGATCCACCTCGAAGATTTAAAGGAAGTTAGTAGCTGCTTCTTCCAGCACACATACCCATTTTTAGCCAATTCTAACAATGGTGTGCAGGACTAAATATTCTGGTCTTATCTGTTCACAACACACATTTCCAAGAGTATTTCCAGTGACATGTTTTTAAGCGCTTTTGTATATATTTTGAATTGAAAACTCCAGCTTGCCCATTGTGATGGACGACAGATTGGAGAACAATGGAAACAGAACGTAGTTAAAGACAACACAGCTTCTGGAGACTCAGGACGATACAATAAAAACTTCAGGGGTTCCAATAATTCTGGAGTTAAATCTGGTGGAATCAAGGTTTTGTTTTCACTCAGACAGTTTAAAAAGGATACTATAGAGATGAAAACATAGACTCACAAATTTGAGGAGGACGGTGTTCTCTCTCAGAGCTCCGATGCAACCAGCAAACCCCAGAATAAACATCACGCCACCCACCACTAGAAAGAGCCAGACGGGGTCAAACCCACCCAGGTCAGTGATGGAGGAGATGTTTGAGAGCACGCCCTGACAGACAGAAACAAAGTTAGGCCCTATTTAGGTCTGATCCGGCAGACACAGCAGAGAAGCTTCGCAGTATATTCATGTGTCCTGAATGTGTCCTCAGTGACTACTTGGGATCACATTTCTTGACAAAAGAGTTTTACCAGAAAGGGGCAAAACACAATACAGTGAACCCCCG
>JAQLOM010000001.1:11418579-11433551 GCA_030068315.1 Chrysichthys thysi
GAGACGACTCGTTCTTCCCGAGTCACATTAAAGATTCGTTCAAAATGAACGAATCGTTCAAGAACGACCCATCACTATTTCCGCCACAAAAACCATTCAAAGTTACATCGTAAACCTTGGCCTACTTTACATATGTTTATAAATCTGTTCAAATAAAGTAATAAAATAACTGTTATGCAGCTGTTATTGTACACTTTGACTAGAATAGGAATTGAAGAGAAGTCTTAATTGTAGCAAAAACCATATCACAACGTCATTTGTTAGCTATAGAGCTAATAACAACCTGCTGCAACATGGTCCTCAGAAATGTTTCAGGCTTTATACTGTGTGCACACGAATGAGAACAGGTCAACATCCCACTGAAATACCTTTATTAGTGGACACAGAGCCTAAACGCTCCTCAGGCAATGCTCATTTCCATGCTAAACTCGCTAAATTTAATGCACATTATATGACAGTCTGAGAGGCAGCATTTATATTAAAATGATAACAAATTAACCCTGGAAACCCCAGACCACCTTATCAAAATAGGAAAAATATCTCCATTGGCTAAAATGATGATACAGACTCGGTGAACCCAAAACGCAAGGTTTTTTTAAATTTAATTTATTTTTATTTTTTAACCCTTTCCTACTACATGTTATGAAATGGTCCTTATGAGACCTCCTGAGGTGTCCGCTAATGTCCACCAAGCAATGAGTGGGTTGAATATAAGAGTGAAATAAAAGTTAGGGTCAAATGTCTAGGCTGTAGACCCCAGGGGCACTATAGGGTTAAAGGATTTCGAAACTGTAAAGCAAAATATCTGCTGAAATGCCTAAGCTTTGTTCAGGTTTGTGTCGGGTTATGTTCTGGACACTGTCACAGGGAGAATTGTTCTCGACAGTGCTTTTAAGCTGCTGAGTATGAACACCCAAACAGTTTCCTCTCATTACGCTTCATTACTGGAAGGCACACAGAGTAGTAAGCAATGTTTATTTTGACATGGTCTATGATAAGAGCCAAAGCAAAACATTTTTACTTAATCACTGGAAAATAGTTACATCACAGTAATGTCACTTTGCTGTAAGTCCTTACGTTTAGTGTTTGATGTTCTGACACTTTTTATAGGCTTATCACCTAAACTTGGCCTTATGATGAATGAAACTTAATTGTACTTAGGTTTATAATACACAGAAAAACCACATATAAGCAATAAGAATTATACAATGTTTTATATAGAAGAAAATGGACAACATCCTTGTGCAAATGTATGTTCATATCCTCTTGTGGTCAAAAGTATGATTGGATGTCCATGCAGGCAACCTTTTAAATGAATTCATAAGCATTGCATGAATATTTTATAAAGCACTACTGGAGGATTTATGTAAGCTTTAAAACTTGTTATGAGATGGCATAACAGCTTTTAGGCAATATATTGTCTTTATTAATAGCACATTCATGAAAGTGTAAAGTGTCCACCTGTCATCTGACCTACTGAGAGGTGGATTTAGAGTATCTAAGTCTTATAGGAGCATGAAACTGATTGCCGCTCATCTGAAGTGTTGGGGGTTTATTTTCGTTTAAAACTACTATGAAGTGCCATTCTAATACAACCTCACTTTGACTTTAATACTCTCAAAATCACATGTTCATCAATATAACAAACTGTATCTTTGTATATCATTGTATTGTATCTTTGTGTACACATTGTATACCTCCTTATAGCTCAAAGTGTCATGCATGTGCTGAACGATATTTAAGGGTTGATCTCTTTTCTCTCTTCTGAGTCACATAAATCCTTTAACGGTATCTACTGAGTACTGACATGCCTCCAGCGTTGCTTTATAAGTTATTTATGCAGTACTTATGCATATTTTATAAAGGCCTAAATTTGAAGCATTCACATAAAGTGTTACCAAAAGTGTTCAGTCTAAGAACTTAGAATTCCTGCTTAATTACTTTATGGGTTATATTTCTGCAGTGCCAAAACTGCACTTTTATGGCTGTGTTGGATAATGGAAATATAACCCACAAGTTCCATGCCAAAGCACTGCTTAATATTTGAGTAGATACCAATGTTTTATTTTACCCATTAATACTTGATCGAATATTGGTTGCACAAACACATCTCCGTGCCGTGATATCTCTCAACTGCTTTATGATGATGTCATTTGTGGCGCTCTGATACATCACTGTGAGGGGAGACGTCTCCTGTGAGGTGCAGTGTGGACTGGAAGCACAAAGTTATCAACACATTCTGTTTAAAAAATTTGTTTTAAATACAGCCGAAATGTAGGTGACACGTTGTTTTAAGTACAGATACCTTTTGTCATTTTCCACATGCTTATCCTTTGGTTTCCGATCAGCCAAAGAAAGATTTGGCTGTTCCTTCATGCACAAACCCCTATGAAATCGATATAGAGCTTAATACAATGGAATATGTACATTAAAAAAGTTAAATAACAATGATAATGTTAATAATAAATCTCAGCTACCTGCAGAAGCTGACGTTAAATGCTGTTGGCTGAAGTATCCACTGACCCAGTTCAGTCTTCTGTATGTCGATGAAACGTTGGTGAAGCTTGCATGTTGTGTCGTTCGTGCTTCTCTGCTGTCTCCGTTGTGAATGCTGTTTTGTCTGACGAGTGCTTTCTCTGCAGTACTGCCTCTGCCTTTGCTGAGATATCTGCAGCTCTTTTGGTTTCACCTTGTAGGTCACCAGCAGAGGCTGACTTAGGGAGCTTGTGTTCAAGCAGTACAAGCTCTGCGTTAGGGCCTCATGGAGCACCAGGCTGCCGCTTTCATCCCTGAAGCGCAGCTGAAATCCCAGGATGTGTGTTCCATGGACATGATGAGGCAGAGATGCTGTCACATTGAACACATCATAGCCTGACGGGGGAAGTTGGTCCAGGGTGAGCAGGTGCTCAGTGAGAGGGCTGCTTATACTCAGGTTCCCTGCTCCAAATGAGAGGCTGTGCACAGCCACTGTGACTGTGAGCGGTTCAGGATGCAGGGTTTTTCTCAGTAAGATCAGCTCAGCAACAGTCATAGAGGGCTGTATGTATGACAAGTTGAACCAGATCCAACCAGGTTTGCTATATTTTGTGCCTAGATGGTAGCCACATAAATAAGTATTGATGCAATAAAATTTCAGTGTATGATAAAAGTCAATCAATGATAGTAAATTTTCCTATGCTAGAGTATATAGAAAGTTTCTCACCTTGTACACTACGGAAACTCTGCACCAGAGTCCCATCGGAATCGCTTCTCTGCCTCGACTCCTGCGTGCTCAGTAGATGGTAAATTTGCTTCATATACGGATGCGGCTTTGCTTCTTGAGGGACCGACAGCTTATTGATGTGAAGCATCTCCAAAATTGCCTTGCTAAGATCCCTGTTTCCGAAATCTTCTGGAAGATTCTCTTCAAACCTCAAGCCACTGACAACAATCAGGGTTATAACCGCATACAAGCAACATAAACATCTTTTAAACTCCATGTTAAAAAAAACTTAAGACAGATAAAGAGGAGATTCTTGGTCTGTACCTCACAAGATGAAATAACAGTAGGAAAGCTGAACCTCATTTGTTAATTGGGTGTGGGAAGGATTCACAAAGTGCACACCACACAACTAAACAGAGAGAGAGAGAGAGAGAGAGAGAGAGAGAGAAAGTAATTACTGCTCACGCTGAAAATGTCTGGAATGTTACAGTCCATTTGACATGCATTGTGTCCATGCTGTTTCTGGCAGCAGAGCAAAGCAACAAGTCTTGTTTTGGTTTGGGGGGGTGATCACTTTTCTTTTTGTGGATTCAAGGTCTCTTTTCAACTTGCTGAACATTTTTTCTTTGTCAGTTGTTCAAAACAAGTAGAGATACTCAACATTTGCTTATAGAAAGTCTGCTTTTGTCAAGTAATATGCCATTGCCATTGTTGTAGGTGTTTGTATATGCATTTGTTGAGAGTTTAAGGATGTCAGTTTGAGTATTTGTGGTATGCATTGTCCAAGAACATGGAGGTCAGTGGGAACATGGGCTGGTGACTCTAAATTGCACCTGTTGTTAGGCTGTGATCCCCTGCAATAGACTTTCACCCCATCTAGAATGTAAACAACCAGTGCCTTACAACCAGTGTTCCTGGGATAGGTTCTGGGTTCACCACCGCCCTGAGCACTATAAAGTACTTACTCATTTTCTGGGCTATGTTTTTAAACAGTAGATGTCAGTGTTGGTTAATTTTTATCCGTTGTTGTGTTTCTCAAGAATCCTTTTTTTTCTTTTTTTCATTTTAAATATTGTGCTTTCTTGCAATTGAATTAACACAATACAGTTTCAATACATATTGAAACACTTTGAATTCACCTGAGCCAAAATCTAATCTAAATAAACGTGAACTGTGAATGTTATATAGTGGCACTTCATGAATGCAGTCAAATATTTACAAGTACATTTCATGGAAGTAAATTATTCTAGAAGATTTTTATAGAGATTAGGAATCAGGACGCATGGGATAACTATTACAAACGTACGCAATTACATTTGCATTCATATAAAGTCAAGCAACAACACAACCATGTCAACCAAATATGAGTTCCCTGATTCTTTTTTCCTATTAAACTTTAATGTGGGAAGAGGCAAAAAAAAATAGGCCTTGCATAAAGGTCCTTGATCATGCTATCCATACAAATTTTGTATGGGTTTTAATGGAGGTTTTAATGATTAATAACTGTATAAATAACTGTTAATAAATACTATCAAATTATGCTGAAACATATGATTAGATTATTCATCTGGGGACAACTGGCATGAGATCTTTGAGATTTCTAACAAGACATGGAACATCTAGATAAAAACGGAGTAACTACAAGCGGTAATTTTCAGCTACTCAGAAGACTCAGAAAGGAAATGAGTGACTTAAAGGGGCCAGCTGACCATTCCCAGAATTCAAACTGTTGTTTTTGTTTACATGCGATCCCATGTGTTTTGAAAGTACATGACCACTTCTCTGCTACCTCTCTTTGTGCACGCTGACCTAACTGAATACCGAGCCTTTTACAAGAAATCTTGTGCTAATTAAAATGGAAGACGTTGCCAGAGAAGAAGATTACGAGGAGTTGAGTGTCAGACTAGATGTAGAAGGGAGCAGTTATTATAAACAAAAAGTTTATGGTTGTCCAATCATACCAACTCCCAAACAACAACAAAGATTAGGCACACTCCTTCGGTACCTCCAGCTGTGGAAGATTATCAGCCTCAGAGAGTAGAGGCATTCTATGGCCAATGATTTCTGTATAACATACCATTGCTATGTGTAACAGACTGTTGCCGTGTAAGCAATAAGATAATTTTTAAATCAATAAAGTGTTTTGTAAATCAAAGTTTTGCATCAAATTATTGATTTCATTAGTAAGTGGTGGGGCAGTACGGTGGCTTGGTGGCTTAGTGGTTCGCACTGCTGCCTCACAGTAAGCAGGTCATGGGTTCGATCCCCGGGTTGGCCTGAGCCAACCCTTCTGTGTGGAGTTTGCGTGTTCTCCCCATGTCCGTGCAGGTTTCTTTCTGGTACTCCGGTTTCCTGCCACAGTCCAAAGATATACACATTAGGTGGATTGGTTACACTAAACTGCCCATAGGTCTGAGTGTGAATGCGAATGGTTGTCTTGGATGTTTCGGCCCTGCGGTGGACTGGGGACCTGCCCAGAGTGTACGTCGCCTCTCACCCGAAGACAGCTGATATTGGCTCCAGCGCCCCGCAACCCTGAACAGAATAAAGTGGCATGGAAATGGATGGATGAATTAGTAAGTGGCCGTATAATAAGCAGGATCGTTGCAGGTTATTTTTTTAAACGCAACACAGTGCAACGGCATCTAAAATGGTGACTTGTAACTTAGCACAAGGGTTTCTGGGAAGGGCGATTTCGCCCCTTTAGTCTATAACCAGACATCAATCTCTAAAAAATGTTTTCTAGTTAGTTGAGTCCAACACCACCAAACTGAAAAGTTCAACAAAAGTTCAAAATGGTCTGCTTTAATGATAAGGTGTCTTCAGTTTTTCATACAATTCATTTGGCATTAGAAACTTCGAATACAAACCATTACACTAAACAGCTACTATTTTGAAGTTATTATTAGCACAAAATTGTAAGTAGTTCCTTAATGGATCCAGAAAGATTATACTGGTTTTTTTAAGCCATTATTAACTTGTCCAGCTCTACTCAGAGCTTTTCAGTGATGCCAGCCACTTGTTTAGCTTCTTTACTCCTCCTGGACTTCTTTATGCTGTCACAAAAACATTCAAGGGCGGGTAGAATGTTTATAATAAATTAGTACGCCATACTTCAGTATACAGGTCATTTCCATGAGGAGCACATGTAATCCTCAAGCACTTTTTTTTAATGAAATTTATATAAGCTACTCAAGGAAAGATTACGTTTTGTGTCTCAGTATTCAGTACAGTGCAGTCAGGGAAACAGATTCAATTAACTGATTGAGTTTTCACGAAGAAACAGTACCTCATAAAGTATTTACTACTTCAGTTTGTAAACTGATATCCAAATTCACCAGTTCTGATTATTCTCACGGTTAGCAATTCAGTTAACAAGGGAAAACAGTTGTTCTGCCTGCATTAAACAGGCAGTGAGTGACCTTATCTGTTGTTCAGTGAGAGGAAGGTGAACCTGGATCTAGTTACTTCTTAAAACATTGTCATGTGCCAACACGCCCCAGGGAATGAAAGATGCAGATAATAGGTTGTATGTACATAAAGACTCCTTTCCTGTAAGTAGGGAGGACGGGGACATTGTATGGTGTGTAGGGGGTGTTATGGTATGGTGGTTGGGGGATGTTCTGTCCTTTCTGCAAGCAACTGGTGTTAGTTTGGAGTAGTCCAGCTTTGTTTATTGAATTCGCATTTTCACTACTGGATGCACACCAGCATACGAGCCATCTGGTTTTCTCCCCCCTCCAAATCAGTAATTATTCTGTAATCTTCTGTAATTTTCTTTAAGTACATTAGGAAAAGTGGCTTTTTATGCACTCAAGTGATAGCTATATAGAAAGCATTAGCTTTTTAGTCTGCAGTTTAGCTTTTCACTCTTCCTCATTAATCATACACCCATCACCTATGGAGCAGAATGTTATTCTTCTTGATTAGCTTCAGTTGAGCTATTAACTGGCAGTGATTTTTAAGACCAAGGTCACACGGCAGAGGAAATTGGTTTCTGCAATGTGTCCAGGGTTGACAACTGTTGGTTTAACCGTACCTTACTTCATTTACACCCAAACATTTTGGTTTTGCTGTGGAATAGTTAGCTGCGGGTGGCTTTAGAAAGATAGCGTTTGTCACATTTGCCTTCATTCCATCAAAACAAACCTCTCTCATGGTCTGGGTGCAGTTCATTCAGGAAAAAGTACAGAAAATGTTCAAATTCACATTTGTTCCCAGCAGCATTAACTTACAGTAAAGGTACCTTAAACAATTGCATGCACACTTTTTGCCTGCATTCCTGTTCAGGTATGATGAGCGATCCAAAGCTCTTTGTTCGGTCTTTAATTAACTAATGGTGCAGGCTTTGTCATGTCCTGCAGTCCTGAAAACATTCCCTATTCTCTTCTCTTTGATCTTACGTTGTCTGCGTGCGTATCTCTATTCTGCTTGCTTCTGCATTTTGTCCTTTGTTAGGAGACTCTGTACTTGCATGCACTCCTCCCTCTGGATTCTGTGGCGTGGGACAACATCTCTGATTCCCTCCCCTGTGCTCACACAGACTGCCTCCCTCTTCCCTCCCTCTGTTTCTGTGCAAGCTGCTCGAGGCTCTTTGCTCAATTAGACAGTTGCTGTGCAAGGTAGCGGAGTGCTCTGGGGCGGTGGAGTGTTTTTGGAGATAAAACGCTGCTGTTTGTGCTTTAGGTAAGAACTTACCTGTTTATATTAGTGTTTATGTCTTAAAATGATAAACACAGGTATGATGATGGACATTCATTCAGTGGAGGGGGGGTGGTTTAGGAAAGCCACACATCCCCTGACAGCTGTCAAGAAGAGATATTCTTGTGAAAATAACATGATCAAGTAGAAAGGTCATAAGAGAATAATAGAGTTGTTCTTATGCAATTTGCATTTTTGTCATTTAATATTGAATTAAAAAAAACCCCATTGTGTTTCTTTCTTGGTGTTTATTTGATATAGACACACGTTCAGAGATTAAAAAAAAAAAAAATATATATATATATATATATTTTTTGCTGTTGTTCTTATTTTTGATTACTCACGACTCTTTGAATAGTTTACTTCAGCCATTATAATACTGACTTCAGTCTTGGGCAAATTTGGGTCATGGGGACATTCTTTAGCTAAAGATTAGTTCCACAGAGAGAAGTCAGAGTCAAGTGTAAACCTAAGGAGTGTACTTAAGACAAGTGCACAACCTCCACTTGGATTATGCACTGGCCTTTTTGCACAGGAGTCCTTAACATTTCTGCACATTGGACAAGGCTATCCTGGTATTCTGCCAAACATGGAGGCTGAAGCTATTTAGAAAGAGGAGAAGCAGCTTTTTTTGCCTCCCCCCACTTGCACCCCTTTGTGCTTTACTCATCTTTGCTTTGGAAACAGTTGGCTGTCTGGGACCCTGTCATTAGTGAGATGAGAAGCAGGGCCTGTGAAGAACAGGCTTCCGATCTTGCAGGCTCCGGCCATTGTCTCCACTTGTTCCTAGCTGTGGATAGAGCCCGCTTGTCAAGAGAGGATCACCACATGGTTTTCTCTGTATGACCTGAAATTGTGTCTTCTGGAACTTATAGTTTGCTGTGCTGTAAATGTTAATTATATCCAAGAGCTTCACATTGCTGGAGATGTACATACTTTGTATTCATGTTTGAGAGAAGGGTTTCATGATGCTCAAACTTTTACATAAAGTCTAATTCATAATTGCAAGCTCTTTAGTCAAATAAGTTTAATCACAGAAAATTTTGTAATCAACAAGATAAAAAAAAGCACTAATAAGTATGTTTTTCATGGTGTTGACGATTTTAATGATTGATTTTTACATATATTTTGATGCCGGAAACTCTGCCCCCACATGCTTGAATGGAATTTGAGGTTAAGACGCAACAGTTCAGGGAGCGTGCAGACAGCCGGCCACCCACCCTGCCTGCCTTTAGCTTCCCTTCACTCGAAACTTCTAAATCTCTTTATTAATCTGAACACACAAGTAAGCCCGCATGTAAGTTTATGCATATGGGAGCCTGTAGCAAATGGTTTTGAAGTAGGTCAATTGAGTTACACGTCCTACATAAGTGTATGGTATTTTCATTCTCCACTAAATACACCCAATTCGAATATGCTGGCTTTAATGAAGCAGAGGATATGAGGTGTTAGCTATGAAAAAATGCTTACATGTAACTTGAGTGTGTAAGATATTTCGGAAATGTGCAGTAATTGTTTCAGGATAGCCAAACCCAAATGTTAAGTACAGTTTTTTTTTAACTATATATTCAAATGTTAGGTCTGCTTTCAGACTTCTTATTAAGTAGGAGGGACAGTTTTGGACTCATGAATGGATTTCCAGGTAACCGGCCCAACCCAGTTCTCATATACTGAGCTCATGGAGCCCTTCCAATGATGGGTTGTTGAACTTGCTCCAAACCTTAGCGAGATCACCCTAAACAAGGTGAATGGTATAATCATAGATGATGTCTTTACATGTTGAATCTTGCCCTGAAGAACAATGTTTGTGGTTTGGGAACTGTGAGAGCTTGTTGTACCATCAGGTAAAGTGTTGGGAATGTAGTGGAAAGAGGCATTGTGTTTTCTATTGTACAGCACAGCTGGGCTTTGGATGGATATTTTCCTTTTTGGTATATCACAATCTGCAAAAAGTAAATAAATAAATAAATAAAAATTATAATTTGTGTCCATTTTGGACTTGTTATTCTGAGTGACTGCACCAATTCCAGTTCAAACAATTATTTTTAGTCATCATATCCAATTACTAGTCTTCATAAAAAAAACAAACAAACAAACAAACGATGGAATTGGAAGTAGCATTTTTTTTCAGATGGATGTTGTACATATTATGCTCCATTATAAGTTTGCTTACTCTCATCCCTGTCTCCAATGCTAAGCCAGATAAGATGTGTGCTTTAGGACAGCAGTCACTTCATGTAAGAGAAAGATTTTTTAAAAATGTCATTATTCCGTAAGGAAAAAAAGCATTATCCACACCGTTTTTGATTTTGGGAATCTTTGACCCTGGTGCCCTGTGGTGGTTTTTTTTTTTTGTTGTTTTTTTAAACTTAGGGAGTGATGTTTATTCTACAGCAAGCCCACAGATTGATTAAAGATAAGGCACAATGTTGTCAAAGAGGACTTTAAAGATGGGAAAGGTCCCACTTCTAATCTGCCCCAAGCACACTAAGGAATTTGGCCCTTTTGGTTGTATAACCCACAGACCTCACACTTAATCCTCTCTCTGTTATAGGCATCCTGGCCTGCAGTGCTGTGTAGGCTCAACTTACATTAGGTCTCCAAAAATTGGCTTCACTGCTTATCATGTTGGACTTAGTTTAATGTTGTTGGTGGCTTTTCTAGGCTTTTGTTGTTTTAGAGAAATCAGATATTTTACTCTTTCTGGACTGCAAATTAGCCTTCTACAATAGTCCTCCAATACATAGAATGCATGTACCACTGAGGTAGACTCAGTCAAGCTTTGGTTAAATTTCCCGCTGTGGAGTCTGAATAAGGTAATATTAGCATGAAGTGAGTTCAAATGAAAAATAATGGGGTTTTTTCTGGTTTTGTATCACTGAAAAGAAAAATCAAGGACTAAAACTGATGTACAAAATCTCCCCCAGTGCCAGACTAGAAATGTACCTCTATCCTACCTCTAGGATCTGAAAGGATTTTTACAAGGCACCTTCGCTTAGTGATCTCCATTAGCACCACCCTAGTTGAAAAGAGGAAAGATTTCTTTTCTATTTAAGACCCTAAACCAAGGATTCTGGTTCGAACTCCATTTTTGTCATTGTGTCCATTTGATCTCCCTCTCTTATCTTAAACTAAAGTGATGAGTGAGTCAAATCTGCCGGTCTCCAGGGCATGCTGTGCTTCTCTGGACTCTAGCCATTCCAGCTTTCTGGCAGTTTTTTTGGTCTAGTCATTCTGCCTTCCATCATGTGTAAGAAGTCTTGGCACTGAGGAAACACGGATTACAGAGGATCCCTGTCTTTGGTCATTGTTGTCTGAAAAGCAGCTATAAAATATCATGTTTGGAGCATAGTAGTCATCTGGGAAATCTGTTGTATTTTAGGACAGGTAGAAATATATGCTCAGTGCTCGAATACAACGTGTAGCTGCCAAAAGGAGTTTGCGCTTTCCCCAAAATAGTAAGGTTAAAAACTAAGATTAGAAATCCTACAGGACATACTCTTGAAGAGTTCAGGAGGATAATCCTAAGGTTGGGCAAAAGGAGAAGAAGTGCACAAAAATCTCAGATCTGAAATTTTGTCTTGGTTTTTTTCTTCTCATATATTCACATAAATGCACCGAATAACCCGGTTTGTAAACAGGGCAAAAATATTATGTTATAAAAAAAATAGATTTTAAAATGATGATGGAATTTTCTCCCTTTAGGACACTTGTTTAGGAGGCTTTAAATGTGTACCATGTGTTTACTGCCAGGTGTTAGCATGTGCACTCAATGAAAAGTATGATGTCATTCCAAAAGAAAGACTGGAAGTGAGTTTAACAATAGTTTGTGCTTGGGGGAATGTCTGTTTTCCAGTATCAGGCATGTTTCTGTTAAAACAAAATTCATAACTGACATATTTCAGTGTTATGGGATTCATCACAGATGGACAGTGACAAGCATACTGGAAATTGAGCAATACATACAGAACTTATTATTACACAGGTTACTTCCTACACAAATAATTAGCAACACACCGTTGTCCTGGAACATACTGCAAATAATACATTGTCACATTTAGCCACAACTACAACCTCTAATCCATGAAAGTTTGTTGAGAAATATCAGTAGAATAATATTTTAACATATTTTTTCAACATTAGATGTTTTTTGCATGGCATGTGTGTATTTTTCAACCACTCTTTCATTATTATTGTGCTTTAAATAAACTAAAACATTACGGAGGCTACACTGGTATCTTGTTTAGAGTAGATATATGTGATAGCAGCTGTATCATCCAGCTGGAGTGTTCATGAGAGCAGTGATGATATCACACTTCACAAAATCATTTCCACATGATAGGCCTTTTAACGTGTTTTCTTTTTTTTTAACAAAAAGTTTTAGTATCAGGCAAAGCAGATGGAAATCTGTTATCTCTACAATACATTTAAGTGTCTCCGCACTGGCTATTATAGTCCTGTAACTCTGACAATGATCTCAGCTTTGTGAATATCACCTACAATATCCAAATTTGTGTGTCACTGAAATAAGTAACTTTTTTTTTAATGCTCAAGGTGTATAATGTAACACAACCCATGACAAAAATAACTTAGTCGAGCTAATACAACAGCAACAGGAAAGGAGAAGCCGCTCACCATATGTTTGAGCTTTTGGCAATTAACTGTATTTGGAGTAATTAACCCTATTTAGTGGTGTTTTCTATGCTGATAGTTTAGACAGCCCGCTCCCTCGAGACTTTTAGGTCAAAGATCATCTTTCATCTTGACATGTCATCTCATTGAGACTGCGCTGTATTTTCCTGTCTCTCCACAAACATGTCAAGGAGAAGTGCCAGTGAAGTATTTCTCAGAGACGGGAGGAAATGTTTATAGTGTCCATTATACTACATCTAGAAACCAGTGCATATCATTGGTTTATTCAAATATATATCAAAAAGATCCATAAATTTTCCCATTTTTTCTGTATGATGCATATATATATATATATATATATATGTATATATCCTCGTGTAAAGTTAAAACATTAACTTTAACATTTCTATTATAGGCAAAACACAGCAAACTATACTCTATGCATAAATATTTTTTCTTTTACTTTTTTACTTACAGATCTCCCCTGAACATGTGATAATACACTGAAAATCTCTTAAGAGAAGACGGATATAAGTCATTCAAAGTCAAACAAAACACGATAACAAGCAAAAGGAATTCCATCCCACTAAAAAAATAAATAAAATTATATGAGGAACTTTGAATTTACAACCAAGAATGGTTCTTCAAAAAAGGACTCACATGTGGTCATTTTGGCTTCTTCTTTTGCTGGGACTTTTGCACCTTTGCATGTGCTCCTTGGTGAAGACCAACCATGGCCTGCGGGTGAAGAGAGGCCAGTCGGCTTTCTTACATGAAGAGGACCTACAATTCCACGTACCCAGAGAGAAGGATGCCTGCAAGCTGGAAGTGGTTCTGAATGAACCTATAACCCAACGTGTTGGCACATTGTCCCCTCAGGTAGTATCCCTGCTATTATGCTCTCTGTTTATATCTCAGAACATATTGATTTATGCTTGAAACTGCTGAGCTGAATACCTAGTCCAGCTAATTATCAGTTCTACCTTAACCAAAAGGAAGTTGTCATTTTTCCTCAGTTTCAGCTGGCTAAATGCATCTTTATTTATTTATTTTTTTTTTTTGCTCTTAACATCTGGACGTGCAAGACCCACAGGCTTTGAACGTAAAATTATAACACACTTTGCAATACTCTTCAATAACTTACAAGCAACTATGCAGAGACCAAGCAAGAATGAATGAGTGGTAACTTTTAATTATTAATGAACTCCTGTTAATTACTGATGGATAGTGGGCAGTTACTCTCTATATAATAATAAAGTAATGCTTTCGTAGTTCATTACGAACAAAGCAATCCTAAGCAATCTAACTACTAATTCATTTCTAATCACATCAGCACCATCTACTGAAGAATTGCTAGCTGATGCAAAGCAGCCTACTCCAGCACTTCAGCTAATACAAAATAAATATTTTTAGGCTACAAATAAAATTAAAATAGCATGTTCAGGGAAATCAGAGACCTACACACTTCATATTCTACACTGTCATTTCTCAGCTCTCCTTGAGCCTTTATATATGGCAATTAGAACCAGTTTGTACACTGGCCTTCAAATGGACACCACAGTCTATTAGCATACATTTCTTGCCCCCAAATAAAAATTGTGCAATTTTGAGTAATCATCAATCCCATTACAGAGCTGGCTCACTTTATATTATTCACATTATATTAATCAAGTAAAAAAAAAAACCAATAAATATGACTCTTTGTGGCTCCTTTCCATATCTTTTCCAAATATTAGTGAGTATGTCATTTGTACACATTAGATAATAACTGATGTGTCACTGTACAGTTCATTAGGGATTAATGAGGATCTGGAACAATACTGTAAACTGAAACTTATTACCAATGACTAACTATCTCCAGGAGATATACAGTATAAGACTCGTTTAATTTAGAACGAACCACACTGAACCATACCAAATCATTTTATTATTACATACTGAGTAATTATCCAGTATTCATTAATAGTTAACAGTAGTAATTTGGGTGTTAATGTATGTAATACTCGTTTGTTCCTGATTAGTCACTGCATAAATGCGGACCTGTGAGTTATTAAAAGGTATTGTAAAGTGTCAACGATGAAACTAAACAGAAAAGACAGCCACACATATATATCATTATAGCCTGCTTCTGTGAAAAAAAAGCACCTGTGCCATATGTAATATAGTTGAAATAAGGTCACTGCAGGTATAATTCACATTTCACATTTAAAAGTCTGGCCATCTATTAAGAGCTACCTTCAGCATACAGAGTGAACTTAGCGGACAAATGAGAACGTGGTGACAGATCAACACTCACCAGTAAAATGGCACTGGTTTGTTGTACTAGGCATATCTAATATTTCTGTTTCTTTTGCAGAGTTTTTATATTGATGGCTATTAAATTAATCATCTGTGACTAATTGTAGAAGGCACAAAATAATAGTTACTGTACATATAT
>JAQLOM010000001.1:11456843-11470415 GCA_030068315.1 Chrysichthys thysi
CGCAATCAGTCCCAATCTGGTACACCTGTCACCACCCATGTGACGTGCCGTGGCGTTGCGGAGGAAAACCAGGAAGTAGTCTTTACCACGCGAGTTCTGACATGCACCGCTATTGGGAGTGCTCAGAACAGGTGCACTGCACGGGCAAATTCATGACAGTTTTATGTATTTTTACTTTATATTTTGTATTATATATCGTCATTTGTGTATAAATATTTCTGGGTTGTGAAACGAATTATCCGAGTTTCCATTATTTCTTATGGGAAAACCCGCTTTGATAGAGTGATTTGGATTACAAGCACGTCTCCAGAACTAATTATGCCCGCAAGCTGAGGTTCCACTGTATATATAAACACACACACACACACACACCCCACCCAAATAAGTTCATCAACAGCAGCTATTTAAAAGGGCACTATTTACAGCAAAAACAGCAGATTAACACTTTATATAAACACATTATACGTCATGTAATAATTACCTGTATATCTGCTGTTTGATGTCACAGGAAGCCATGTTCATCCAGTCCTTTTACAGAAACAGGATTCCATTTTATGATGGGTTTACTGCTGCTTGTATGAGCTGAAAAGAAGGATTTTCTTCAATCAAATTCAAAGTTTTATACCCAGCAGTATTGTCTATTACAGAAAAGTTATAAGGATGTCAAAGAATTTGGCCTATGAGGTAATAATACCGGTTTCTTTCCTGGCTCTGACCAGATCTGGGATCGTTAAGTCTGCAGGAGCGGGGGACGCCCTTTCCCCGTGGTCACTCTCACTAGACGATGTGTGTTCTCCTGTTTTAGAATCCACCGCTGTATGAGGAGAAGATCTTTTCTTATGGTACTTAGCCCGGTAAGTGTCCGTCATGCAGCCATCAACAGAAAAGTAGGTGGTAGGGATTGCATACTCTCCTGTGGCAGTAGATTCGCCATAACAACCATGGGTGCTGGGACCCTTATCCTCGCTCTCACTGGCAGACAGTTCGTTCCTGTCCTGGTCGGAAGAGCCCGATTTAGAGCTGCTGTCTGATGAGGAGGGAATGTTTGGCTCGGAGTTCTCGAGCCATATCCCTGAGCTCATCTTTGACCAAGCCGTTCCTTTATAGACTGGAGATTTGGGTCTCATGTCAGCAGAGTCTTGGATCAGAGCTCTCCTGTGATCAGATCTCAGGGCTTGGGGTTTGGGGGGTAACGGTGGACCTAAAGTGCGAGAAGGACTCTGGGATGGTTGGTGATGTGCAAGTGAAGGCAAGTCAGCATGAGATAAAGAATCTTCCTGCTCTGATATAGGGCCGGCCAAATCATCAGAGCTGTTCCACTCAGAGCTGCTCGTCTTGATTAATGACGCAGTCCCAGTACTACCGTTCACGTCGTCTGTTGTGTCCCAGTGCCCTCTTCTGTTTAGTCTGTTAACAGGAAAACAGGTCATTTAATCATGCTGTTTAATTTAACAATGATTCTCTGTTTGATTTAAAAAAATCCCAAAATGGTGAAAAGTACACCTTTTTTTTTTTTTAAAGAGATAAAACATCTTTTAAACCTTCACCAAAGCATTACCTGGGAATATGTTCATGAGTTTTCCCTCGCAATTCACCTATAAAAAGAAAACAAGAAAATAAAATTAGACTGTTAAAATTGCTTAAAGACACACTTATTTTTTAAAAATAAAGCTGCTAAAATCAATTGCTTTTGAGCTCCATCATATTTTTGTATTACATCTGTAGAGGATAGAAGGACGCAGTACCTTAGCCTTATCTATCAGGGTCGTGGGGACGCTGGAGCCAATCCCAGCTGACTTTGGGTGACAGGCTGGGTACACCCTGGGCAGACTGCTAATCTATCACAGGGCTAACACAAAGACAAACTCATTCACACCTATAAGCAATTTAGAGTAGCCTGCTGACCTAACCTACATGTCTTTGAGCTGTGGGAGGAAACCCACTCAGGCACGTAGCGAACATGCAAACTCCACACAGAAAAGCCACAATCAGCCGCCACAATGTTCGAACCCTGAACCTTCTTGCTGTGAGGTGACGGTGCTAACTGCTACACCAGCATGCTGCCTTCAGCTAAATACTGCTTTACACGAAGCCAAAGAAATTACAGTAATGCACATTAGGCAGGGTAAAAGCAAGGGTGTCCTAGTTTAACCCAGCCTCTTAGTCACCAGAAAATAAATAAATGACTAAATAAACAGAAAACATGTTTCCACTCTGCTGCAAAACTTCAGGAAGTAAACACAGCAAACAAGAAGTAAACAACAAACGACAGACAATTAAATGGTCATCAGGTCACCAGTGTACAAGATTTGATCAAATCTAAATTGGCTCAAAAGCACCAGCATTTCTCCTTGTAAGAGATACAGAAAAGCTAAATGTGAATGTAAATAAATCCGACAGGGGGCGCTCAGGATCCAGCCAAAGGGCTTCTGAGAAGAGCGCACACTGCAGATTGACTACACTACCACTGAAGTGGTCTTTAACGCGACATAAAAGACCAATATCATATACATAAATCGGTTAGTCTGTTAAAGGCGTGAACTTACATGTTTAAAACTGTATCCAAATACTGAATAACTTCCAGCCAGAATAAGCAACACCTCATTTACATTTAAAACCTTAAATTGTTTTCAATAAATGTTCAATATGTGGCAATATTATTTTATTAGGGTTTTTTTTTTGTGTGTGCGCTTCATATTGCACAAACAAGGTACAAAAATGAGCATTCTGTAGATATGCCTACTAAACAAACAAAACACACACACAAAAAAAGGGGAAAAAAGCGTCTGAACAGGATGGTGCGAGTTCTCCCGAGATCCAGCCTGCAACCCAGAGACCTGAACCTGCACTAGCCTGTACGACAGAGCTGTGATGTGATGTGTCAGCATGCTGCTCTCTCCCTCCTTCTGGTAATATTTTCTCAGAGCATCAGCAGCTAAATGCATTTCAACCAGCACACAGTTATGTCGGGACGTTTCGTGCTTTTCCTCGACCCTCCTTTTCCAAGCTGATCATGTTTGAGCTGCTAAGCCCCTTGTAAAGGATCTCACTTAGTGACGTCAGCAGATATAATGCGATCAACAGGGAGAAAAACAGAAGACTTTGAACTTCCTGAGGTGAAGTTTTACACAAATCATTTGTGGACTTTGGCTGCTCGAAGGCGTATTCGTTAAATAAAGCTGCTGCACTGTAGTCAGACCCTGACAAAAAAGTACAAAAGTGAAATATGATCACAGGGTTATTAATCACCGAACAGGCATCACTGCACTAATGAATATTTATACAGAATCTGACAACTTGGCGTTTTAATTTTCTCAGGAAGGCTGAAAGATCCAACTAGAAATTGGATCTTTGCTGTTACAACAGCCTCCACTCTTCTGGGAAGGCTTTCCAACAGATTTTGGATCGTGGCTGTGGGGGTTTGTGCTTATTATTCACACACAAGCGCCACAAAGGTGTTCAGTGGGGTCGAGGTCACAGCTCTGTGCAGACCATCGAATTCTCCCACACCAAGCTTGTTAAACCATGTCTTCATGGAGTTCGTTTGGATGCCTCGTTTACACTTGGTTGAAAAAATGCGTTTTGAATGCGCAAGTGGACAACTGAGACACATTGCCGTCTACACCTGTGCCTAGAATGTGTCTCCAAGGTGCCCTCTTGTGCTCAGATTTCGTTGCTGACTACGTCATTTTTCCCATCATGTCCTAGAGAGGGATGCAGCCGGACACATTAGTGTTTACACTACACTTAAAAGATATATGTGGTCAAATGGATCCTGGACAACCTCGGCAAGTGGTTTGCGCGAATGAGTCGTGAATGTGTCTTGGTGGTCATTTAAACTTCTACTTAGCGCTGTTCGTTTGTGATCCGATTGCCCAAGACACATTTTAATACTAAGTGCAAACAGGGTGGTAGTTCCAGGGAAGGGAAACTGTAATGCAACAGCATGCAAACATGAGACCTGTGAGCCTGTACCATCCTTAGACAACCATGTGCTTCCAAGTTTGTTTAGGGAAAAGACCCCATTGACCTTTTTTTTTTTTTTACCAAATAGACAACAATGTGATTAAAAAAAAACAACAACATTTTTTTCTTCTAAGTAGTAAAAACCATAGGCACCGTTTGGGACATGATCTCATCTACACTGCCCCTGTGTGGTTATCCAGTCATGTGTACGCACCTTCACTGAATGCAGCCCAGCGAAAGAGCACTGATATTCTAATGATAGTCTCACACTTGCAGAAGCATTAATTAAGGACATAAATATATCATGTGGAGAGACGGGCCTGTGGCGGCGCTCCTGGCAGTGTGGGAGCTTAAGATAGACCAGCTGGAAGGGAAAGGAAGGGAAGGGACGGGCTAGGGGTGGTACAACCGCACCCATAAATCAACACGCAGTTGATCTGGTCTGAACCGGGAGAGTGAGATCACTGGCAGTGCCACGACTCAGCTCTCCGGCCCACACCTGTTCTGTATGTTAGCTCCGTCATACTTAAATTTAAAAGCATGAACAAGCAAACAAACCAGAAAATAAAAATGCTAATGCCAGATAACAAGGTACAAGCATATGCCAAGGACATTTAAAAAATCCCAACACATTTGCTTTGAAACTGCTCTCATTTACAACTGGGACGATTTAAATGATAAATGGAGCCCAAGCTACTGATTGTCAAAAGCGTAGAAAACATAACTGACCTCCAACCTTCAAGATATATTTGGAGGCGAAATGCTCAAACGAGTCACGTGGACACTAGCGGTTTCGTCAGAAGAAATTCTGTTCCAAAAACAGCCATCGCTACAAAGCTACAACGACCAACTCTCAGCGAGATCAGATTGCTGGGAGATAGATGTATCAGGTTCTACTTATGTTTTTTTTTTTTTTGCACACAGTATTATTAGAAACAGCTCTCATTTAACGTTAAGATGCTATCCTAAATCCAACCCAGTAAAGGCTATGTCCATTTAACAGGTTGAACTTTCAGGAGTTCCTGCTGACTTGACCTTTAGCTCCAGCTGGTGGGACACAAAGTGCAGCTCTCAGCCGGGAAAGTAGTGAGCGCAGCACTGAGCTTAAACAAATGCAAGCAAAATACAGCACAGTTGGCATTTGAGAAGTGAAATCACAAGAACAAGCAGCTTTCTTTTAAACACGCTTGCAGAAGTTAGTGCACACAACAAACACCTAACAAACACCATGTTCACACAGCCAGAGCAAACCTTTTTTCTCCTCCCTATCTTAGCATATCTGATTACAGCACGGAAGATTTTACACATCCTGAAAGCCCAAAAAAGGAGAATCAAAAAATAAAGGCAAAAGACTTTTAATGGCTTTAATAGCAGTAACTGATAAGTTGAATTAGCACTAACTTGAACATATCACTTTTCCACATAGGCCCCATGCAAGATGATGCC
The DNA here is from genome assembly GCA_030068315.1 of Chrysichthys thysi. Classification (NCBI taxonomy): domain Eukaryota; kingdom Metazoa; phylum Chordata; class Actinopteri; order Siluriformes; family Claroteidae; genus Chrysichthys; species Chrysichthys thysi. The sequence continues at coordinate 11,462,256 of JAQLOM010000001.1, forward strand.
TTTGTTGTATCGTTCAGCTAGCTTCTGTATTCCCGCACAGAAGACATTTTTCGACTGCTCCCAAAGCCAGGTGAGCCCCGCATCCTTTACTTCATCATCAGAGGCGACTCTGCAACCACGCAGCACCTCCTTCAGTGGACTGAAGATGTAAATCACTCAGCACCAGATCCGGCCTGTAAGGAGGACGTGGAAGACGTTCGAACCCGAGCCGTTGTTCTGTCTCTACTGTCCCTGCTGCTGTATGAGACGTACATGGTCACGGTGCAGCAAGACTGTTTTGGACAGCATTCCTCTTCTTTTGCTGCAAATTCCAGGTTTAAGTTCATTTCGCAGCAATGCACACTAATTTGCACTGTTCACTGTTTGCCCATGCGCTTGGAAATGCTCCAGATTAGACCCCTTCATGTCCCAAAAGAATGTTAACATGATTTTCTTGGGGGAGGGTTGACTTTGAATTTCTTCCTTGCTGGAGAAGGCCGATGCCTCCACTCCATGCTTTGTCTTTTGCTCTCCAGGTTAGCATGTGCTTTTAAAATTGCCTTTACTTTCTGATTCTCCCTCGTATAACGAGCAATGTGGATAGAACAAGCATATTCAGCTTTAACAAACTAGCAGCTTTTGTTCACTTAGAATTTTTAAAACCAGACAGTCTAAAATTGGATGGAAAAAAGAATTCAAATTCGCTCCAATAACCCTCTCAACATGTCACGCGTCATTTTCTCCTGCAGCTTTAAACAGACGGGGTCGTACCGCTCAGCAGAATGAACACAGTGAAACTCACACTGTAGACACAAAGGGCCTGAACGGGTGCCAAACTGGCCTGTCAATACAATCTGCAAAACGGCACAGAATAAAATAGAAGGGAGGAATACTAAGCTCGCATACAAGTCACCATCAAACATGAACCCTCATCAGGAACCTGCTGCTTTTACAAGACCTCAGAAGGACAGCTGAAGCAGCTCAAAAACCTTGAGTGCTGTTCATACGATCAACTTTACTATTTATTAATACAGTAGACAGAGAGAAAAAGTCTTTAAGGTCAGCAGACAGCAAACATGTCCGTGGGTACAGAGGCGCTCACAGGCCAGCATGAGGTCAGCTGTAAATGCTGCTCTTTCCGCTTCAATTCATCAACTCATAAACGTTACATAAACCACCTTCAGCAGGACAAAACCATCCGACGCTCACTATTGGGACAAACGCCTGGCTGGCTGGCTGATGCCACCCCATTTGCCCCCATGGCATGTTAAATTCTTTGGAGTATGATCACGGGGAAGATCGAAGATGAAGAGCGCAGACAAAACAAAAACATTTTCGTGTGGGTTTAAATGTCACCTTCCTGACAACCGTGCTCATGTCATTTTCGGGCTGAGCGGGCACAGCTGGGCAGCACCAGTCTGTAAACCCTGTATCACTCCTGCAGAGAAGCAAAGAGCCACTGTGCTGGACTGCCATACCGTGAAACAGTAAACATTTCTTCGTCTTTGTTGTTGACTTTCTGCTCAAGCGGGCGAGCATGCCGTGTCCCTGCCTAATCCGTAGGAGGCTGAATGACATCTTTATCGTGAGCCGTGTGTCGGGATGAACAGTCAGGGAGCACGTTCAGCCTCCTGCTGCATCCCGCCCTCTCTCCCCACTCACTCCCTCACTTTTACAATCATATAATCTCGCTCAGGATATAAAATAACAAACTTGAAGGCAAAGTTTCCTGAAAGGACATCGGTCTCATTTTGCTCCGTTTAGCAGCAGGGCACTTACCGAGTAATCTAGTCTGCAATCCGTCCGCCTTTGAGTCCTCGTACCTCCGTTGGTAATCTGGGTCCCTAAGAAGCACACACACTTAATAGACTGAGTGACAGAACACAATAGCCAAACTCCTCATGTGGATTTGTCGGTGTATATAGCAGGTTGTAGGTTACAGATCCCCCCCCTGTCTTTTCAAGAGCTTTCCCCTCATACAAAACCATTGCTTCACCATGGTGGAACATGACCGTCACCTTTTTACCTCCTTTCTCGCCAGAGAAACAGTTTTACTTCCCGAACCGTGAAGGTCTTTGAGAACACCTTAAATTATAAGTTGGCTATTAAAGGTTTATCAAATTACAACCCAAAACAGGCAGACACAAACACAAAGCAACAACACCACAAAGCATTTAATGCTATTGGCACGGCGTTCCACTTGTGTTACATTCCCACATGACAAGACTATAATCTTCTAGTGGGACTAATACTATGTTATACTAAGTAACAAATGGTATATTTATTTTACGGACGCTTAAATATTGTTACGTTTCCAGTAAAGTACCACTGCATATATGGAACCATTAAAATATGGACGGAAATTTTTTTTAACATATGCTCAAAGCGAGACTACCAGACATACAGTACAGTTGAACTTCTCATCTACGGACACCGCATTAACGGATATCGGATGCAACGGACAAGTTTAAAAACCCCGGGCGTTGCGAACTGAGTCCAGTAGTTCAGCAATTGTCCGCTAGGCGGCCGTGGCATGCGTGACACACCCACCTACCCACACACACACACTAAAACACTCGACATCAATAGGACTATTCAAGTCAACGGACAACCTCTCCCCTCCAATTAGTCTGTTAATGAGAGGTTCGACTGTACTGTGCAAGCCGCATTTTTAGTTATAGAGATTTTATATTATTTTCTCCTGAGTCAGTACAAAAACATTTTAGATTTCCGAACATTACTCTTCCAAAAACATCATTTGCATTATTATGTAAGAGACCACTTTGTAAGAGAATCACAAAAAAAAGTGAGTACACCAGTCAAAACCTTCAGAAGAACTGATTCTCTGTACCTGCAACTACTACCAAGAAAAAAAGCAAAGGGTCGTCAGGCCAGATATTGTCTTTCGTTTATTACATTTACTGCCGGATGTTGTCTTTTTCTTAAATTCCATAATTTATTTTAATAATTTCTGACGTCATCATTACTTTACAGCATTCTTTGCATGTACCCAAGACCTTTACACCCTACTGCCCATCTAACTGCACAGACAAACCTTATCTATGAAAATGCAGATTTTTATTTTTATTTTTTTATGACTACTAAAAACGTTGTAATCATGCTATGGGGTTTACACTTCTATGCCACTTAGCTCACTTTAAGCATTTTAAATTGAGGCCTTAATTGAGTTGGCCTTAAGGTTTTATTATTATTTTATCCGTGGAACACGGCCAAGCACCACAGACATTCAATTTCAATGAGTGAGTCTGTAAATTACTGCAACAGCAATTCTCCTCATCGAACTCTACCGCAGTAAGGGCCAGCTTGCACAAAGCTACAGCACTTGAGCGCCCTCAGGAACGTGATGTTTGGATGGTGGTGTGTTGGATGTTAGGGATTCATGATGATTGAATGAATGAATAAATAACTGAACAAATCAATCAATCAATCAGTAAAACAACAATTCAGTAAATAAATCAGAAAATAGACAGCCAGACAGTCCTCTTTTGCCATACGGATTACAGTGTTCCCTGTACCCATGAGCGTCTGAGGCCACGAGTAACTTGAGTCACGAGCATTTTTATTTAATAAAATCTTGCTGTACCCATGAGCAATGTTTGGAGCCATGAGCGGTACCGCGAGCCGACTGCCTGGTTATCTCTATACGCATAAACAATGGGGAACAAGGGAAACATGCGGGTCAGCGGTGCTCAGTCCTTCACAGCATCTTGTGTTGTTAGCATCTCTTTGAGACCACGTGAACTATTTTTATGCTTTCGATTTCTTTCGATTGCTTCAGCTGATTCATTCTAACAGCTGTTCTGTGTTGCCGCGACATGCCACCAGAGCGGTGCTATGATACGCATGTTTACATCCACTCTTGTAAATGTATGAATGGTTTTTTTTTATATAAAATGCTTCCTAAAGGTAAAACTACGCTTCGCCTACGCCAAGCAGCCTAACTTATGGGACTTGTTCTCTTTCGCGCACAGTCAGAGCGCAGTTTTTTATGCATTTAAAGATGAAAGTGTGTCTAATATGCCGGAAAATACGGTATTCTCAATCAATACTATTTATATTGTCACTAAAAGCTCAATTGTTGTGCAAATAAATGTTTTGTATGGGGGTATTTTGGTGTCGGAAAACCAATGAATCCCTTTCCCATTATTCCTTCTGGGAAAAATTGTTTGTACCCACGAGCTGTGTCTTCAAACCAATTACGCTCGTGGGTACAGGGATCACTGTACTCTAATCAGCTGATGTTACCCTAGCTCAGGAATGTTTAGCAGAACATATACAGATATACTGTACATTTTGATTGGTGGATCAGCATTTCATTCATTGGACTACTGATCAAATTTGTGAGTTATGCTTCACTTTGTATAAAATAGAAAAATAAGAAAGAAATGATAATAAAATAAGAAATAAGAAATGCATCATAGTGCTCATTAAAAGTGCTACCTAATACTGTACAACCCCATTACAACTGTGATAAAAATCTAAGCAACAGCTCGTCTACTCAGCATTTCTTTTGGCTACCTGTAATGTAATGTAAAAAAAAAAAAAAGGCTCAATAAACTGTACATATATTTAACATGTGCATCAATATGTGGAAAATGCCAAAGGACGGCTCATGTGTACATTCTTGCTCAGTGATGAGAGAAACTACTTCATACAGATCTAGTCATGATGAAGATATGCCTGGGCTGAATTGTTTTCAGTTGTGAAATATCAGATGCGTTAAATTAACACGTTACAAGGAAGCACTGCTGGGGAAAAATGCTCTAGACACTTACTAAAAACGGATAACAATAATCATAAACCTATTATAAAAGCATTAAGTTATACAACACCAAAGTGGCGCTAGAGCTGTACTCAAAAGCAGCAGTGCTTCAATGCAGCGTCAAAACCGGTTGCGTTTGACTAGATATTAGAAATTTATAAGAAAACAATATGAAATTAGCAATTTCTAACATGGCAGAAAACACTGAAAGCATTCAATTCCACTGATGCCGAAAAAACCTGCAGAAAGCAAAGGTCATCCTTACCTCAGCATGGGTACCTCAGGAACACGCCGCAGATCCCTTGTGCCCACGCTGCCCACCACGGGACAGTCCAAACTAGCCGAGCCATTGCTGAGCCTGTCGCTGCTCTCGTATCCAGATTCCTTTCGCTGTTTTTTCCAGTTTTCGTTTTTTAGCGTGACGTGGTTACCAGTGCTTTTAGTCCTCTCCTTTTCACGGCTTTCCGATTCCAGGGAGCTCCTGCTGCCCAGTTCATGACGCTGATCGTCTTCATAAATAGTCATCAAGCTTTTAGGCTTGCCGTCTTCACGTGGAGACCAACTGGATTCGCCCTCGTTGGGTCGCCTCCTCTGGCCGGAGGTCTGTTGCTCATTGTCGCTTCTCAGTATGCTGTCTACGTTGAGGACCTCACGCATGGGCTTCCAAGCTCGGTTAGCACGAGAGCGTGATGCTTCATTAGACCGCTCTCTCGAGTCATAGCTGCTGTCTGTATCGTAACCGTTGGAGAAATCAACTCTCGAGGACGGATTGCTGGACGGAGGGTGGACTGGGGTGCGAGGTTGAGAACGTGAGCGTGGTGCATGAGCTATACGCCTGTTTGTGCGGGGCGAGCGCTCTGCTCGCGTCGGGCCCCTGCCCTGACTTCTATACAGCCGAGACTCCACGTTCTTAAATCCGTTCTCAGGAGGGGAGAGTGAGCGCGAGTAGGACCTCTCCGAGGCTGTATCTGGGAAGAGAGACAGAAAAAAAAAAGAGAGAAAAGAAAACACAGACGTTAATACGAATTTACTGTGCTGATAACGATCCTCAATGACTGAAGCTAACTCTGAACATTTTACTCAATTTTTCAATTACAAAACTAACTAACTCAGTAAGGTGTAGCCTGAGTACATCATGTGAAGAAAGGACCATGTTTCTATCTTATGGAAAGCAAAAGGTGACACTTTTTTTTTTTTTTGGTCCAAGCAAGGCTGAATTAATCTTCAGGCTTCTCTTGATGGATTGAGATTAGTATAAGAATAAATGCACAACACACTGATGCCAGGTCCACTGTTTTTCATCTCAGGTCGAATGTACAAGCCTGGTGACAGACAAGCTGGCAAAGACCATCAGCAAGTCTTCAGGTAGATCGGTAAGAAATGGGTGCCTATGAAAATACTGTATTTATATGGGTATGACCATAAAAGAAGCGTTATTAAGAAACACTATAACGGCGTTATTATTATCGTGCATTAAAAGACACTATTAAAATAGAAGACGACACAAGCCTTGCTTGTATAAGTAAAGTATATGCAAGTTTTCTGTTCATTCAAACCCTTCATGCTGTTATACTTGTCTGAGGAAGCAGAAAGTGTGGAACCATTACAGGGGTCAGTGTCGGAGTAATCAGGCACGCATGCACACTCCATATAGTTCAAATAATGCATAGAGACTGTATAATGCATGTGTGCGCGCACACACACACACTTTGTATAAAAGCTGTTAATGACTGGCCCTGGGTTCCCAAAAAGCACCTTAGTGAAGCAGACAGTAAAGAAGCACAGGAGTAAATGTACTGCAGTGACAGTTATGTGATATGATATGAGGGTTAATATCGCCCGGGACGCTGTATCAATCACTGGACAGGAAACTACCGGGCTTTTACTCTGGATACATTAGCCATTTAGTTACATTTTGCTGACAACGCTGGATAAAGGCTTTAAATCATGCTCAAACCACTTTTTAGATGTGTGTGTGTGTGTGTGCGCGCACGCACACAAATTTGTATATAATTAGATTTAACAATAAAGAATATTAAATTAAAATTTTACGTCAAAGCATGAAAAGTGTTGACTCTCAAAGCACCACAAAACCTGATTGATGGCAGCATGTCTGGTCACAATAGTATGAATTTAACGTCTTGGTGTATATCCAACTTCCGTTTATGGAGGGTACATGCAGCATAACAAGCACATTTCCCAGTTTATAGGTCGGGCGAGTACGGTGTATTGGAAATGGGGATAGGTGTATTTATTCATACCAAACCTTCATCACACATTAAGCCTGCACTCCAATATGGACACTGGATAACTGTTAAACCAAGAGTTATATACAAACTCCTCCTCTGCTCAGGTTCACCAATACTACTTCACTTCTGGATACAGATATACATTTTCAGGGGATGTGGGATCATGGTGGCTCTGTGATTCAGGCTTTGGACTACAGATCAAATTTGTGAGCTGCACATATGTGCAGCATAGCGTTCATTAGTTATTATGCTAAAATCTTTTTTTTTTTTTTTAAGCATCACTTATAATCACCATATTACAGTTGGAATGAGATCTGAACATGTGTTCATGGATTAATTCCTGTATTCAGCAATTCTTTTAGCAACTAGCAAAATAAAATGACAAGTGCACCGACATTGGAAATTGGAAAATTCAAAGCGTGGCTCGTGTATACAGCCTGCTCAGTTCATTTAGAGCTTAGTGAAGAGATAAATTACGCAATATCGATATATTCATGATGAAGGTATGTCTGGGATAAAATGCTTTTTAGTGGATAAATATTGTGCATTAAATTAGCATGTTACAAGGAAGCACTTAAGCCTGCAGGGGGAAAAACAAAAGATGGCTGTAACCCACTTACTAAAAATACATGACTTCATTCCTTACACCATTATAAAAGCATTATTTGTACAACACAGGAGTGGAATACTGGTCTACGTCTGTTCCTTAATACCCAAATGACATTTAGTGCTACACTTTGGAATGCCATCACTCAGCAAGGCATCATTCAAGGTATTTATTTATTTATTTTTTTATAAAATCCTCCCCCCCATTTAAAAACGTACCTTTTCTCCTGACACTTTGCCCTCTTTCTTCGTTGTACTACTTTTCCTGTCCTTGTCATGTACAGTTTTTACTGCTATACAACAAGAGTGCGTGTGTGTGTACTCCATCTCACCTCTGTGTCTTGGTGTTTCTGGTCTCTGCTGCGATTTATCCGTGTCTTTCTTCATGATGTTAATGTTACGGGCTTCTCTGGCTACTTCTTTGGAGAGCTCTCGAAAGAAGCTCTTTGTATCACTGCTTACTTTTACTGTAATGAAAAAAAAAAAAAATATATATATATATATACACACACACACACACATATATACATACACATACATTAT
>JAQLOM010000001.1:11511240-11529818 GCA_030068315.1 Chrysichthys thysi
TATCTATGTTCTGCTGTGAATAAAATATTGGCTCATGTGATTTGAAAGTCTTTTAGTTTTTATTTTATTCAAATTTACAGAATGTCCCAACATTTCTGGAATTCAGGTTTTAAATATGTATGCATTTCTTGCATTTGTGTGGTGTAAATCACTCAAATAGCAACATTTGTATCAATGAATATATTTGCTTGTCATGGTGTACTATTTACATTTTTTGTATGTGAATCTACCCTATTTGACCAAAGGTTTGTTGATTCTTGGCCATCAAACTCTTTTTTCAAACTGCTTTTTGAACATGCAGCTTTTGTGCAGTTTCAGTACCCCTTTGCTGGTATAATAACCTCTATTATCCTGATATGGCTTTCCACTAGATTTTGGAGCATGGCTATGGGGATTTGACCATTCATTAGAGAGGTCCAGCACTGACGAAGGGCAAGGAGTCCTGGGATGCGTTCCAATTCATCCAAAAGCTGTTCTTGTGAAGAGAAATAGTAATATTATAACATACAAGGATGGGTGTGCACATGCCTTTTGCCTTGTAGTGAATGTTTATGAAGCAGATTTCTTACAAGTATCTTTGTAATGATTTTATGACCTCATGGTTATGCCAAAGGGTCATAGTTGCACCAGAAGGGGGGCAAAACTACACTATCCATCTGCCCACATGTCGCATGTCTGACTACTCACTCTTACCTGTGTTTCAGAATACCTTATTAGCACAACTATTTAAGTTCTAGTTTTTCTATCGTTGAGTTCTCTCGTCTCATCATTAAGTTTCTGTTGTAGTGCTCATTTGTTGTCATGTGTGCATGACATTGCTCATAGTCTGCATGATCTTTGCCTTGTATCCACATTTCATGTTTGGGGTTCTTGTTTGTATCTTTTTTTTGGTTGTTTGTTTGCAGTTTACTTAATGAATTGTCTGCACTTGGATCTTCCTTTGCCTCCCATTCATGGCAGTGATACAGAAAAAAAATGATCACCAAATCCTTGACCAGGAGCCGTCACAGTAAAGCGGATTACAAAAGGTCTGCAGTTCACACTGTATATACCTACTGTATGTAGAATATTTTTTATCTTTGTATTTTAAAGTTCAGGCTTCATAGTGAGATCAAATACGACAGAAAGTTTTGACATAAGCAGCATTCGTCACCTTGGACAACGTTTTTTTCCTGAAAATTTCCCATTACAAAAAGAATGATTTAAAAGCAAACATTCCCTTAATGAAACAGTGTGAATAGCTTTATGTAAGAGGTTTGAGTCTTTTATAAAAAGCAAAAGGTGGGAATACAAGTTATTAGATAAACTTTAAATAAAATTTGGAGAGCGTGCACACTTCTGAACAATATCATTTTCTCTTCACATGCACTCTTTGGCCATTTATGCTGCTTATAATCAAGAAAGAACTAAGAATCAGGCATATTAAACACCAGGCTGTAAGTGTAATCTATGGTTTATCTGAGGGTATACACTCCACCCAATATTTAATTTTAAAAAAGAAAAATATGCAAAAAAAAATATTGCATCACTAATTTCAGTGGAGGGGTCAACAATGAAGAAAGCTTTATTTCTTAGTGACAGTGGTATAAACAGATAATGAGGGTGGTTAACCAGGCAGAGGCATTAACAAAATAATAAGCAACATCGTCTGAACTTCAAATCTCAAATTAATTGTGGATTCAGAAGTGCTTTTCTCACAACTGTTGTCTCCGGCAAAGGAAGTGCTAAAAGATAACTAACAACTGATAACACACTTCAATTTCAGTGACTAATTCAAATCTTTTGCACTAAACACAGTATGAGAGCATGCAGTGCTTGGAAATTGGTAACAGGACTGCTACAGTTTAAAAAAAAGAAAAAGAAAAGAAAGGCACAAGTTGTTACCCTTGACAAACTAAACTGTGTGCTAAAATAATGTCACGCAAGCACATGATTTCCTGTGGCTTAAAACTCACATAAAAGGAACAAAATTGCTTAAGGGGCTGTGATAGATTCATTGGCTGCATTGGGCTCTCGAGTAAAACTGACAACCGTGACACCTCATGAAGCAAATAAAAGTCATACTTACACTGATCAACCAAAACATTAAAACCACTAAAAGGTGAAGTGAATAACATTGATTATCTCATTACAATAGCACCTGTAAAAAGCTCAGATATATATTAGGCAGCAAGTAAACAGATGGTTGCAAGCGGAAAAATGAACAAGTGTAAGGAACTGAGTGACTTTGACAGATTGTGACAAGGTCAGACTGTGATGGCTAGATATCAGGGTCAGGGTCAGAGCATCTCCACTATGTCTCATAGGGTGTTCCCAGTATGTAGTGGTTGATAGCTACCAGAAGTGGTACAAGCAAGGACATCCAGTGAATCAGAGACAGGGTCATGCGCACCCAGGGCTCATCAAAGCGCATGAGGAGTGAAGGCCTATCTGGTTCACTCCCAAAGAAGAGCTACTGTAGAAAGAATTGCTGGAAAAGTTAATGTGTCAGAACACACAGTGCATCGCAGCTTGCTGTGTTTGAGGCTGCATAGCTGCAGACAGGTCAGAGTGCCCATGCTGACCACTTTCCACTACCAGTAACATTTTCTTTTCCCTTCATGAGGACATCTGGATGTGTGTGCGTCTCTTACCTGAGGAAGAGATGGCACCAGGATTCTTCGTGGGAAGAAGGCAAGCCAGAGGAGGGAGTATGATGCTTTGGGCAATGTTCTGCTGGGAAACCTTGGATCCTGGCATTCATGCATATGTTACTCTGATACGTAACACCTACCTAAATATTGTTGCAGACCAAGTACACCCCTTCATGGCAACTGGATTCTCTAATGGCAGTTTCCTCTTTCAGCAGAATAATCTAAGAATTTGGCCTCCAAATTCTGCAGCTCTCAGCCTGATCAAGCATCTGTGAGATGTGTGGGCAAGAAAGTCTGACCCATGGACGCCTCACTTGGCAACTTACAGCACTTAAAAGGATCTGCTGCTAATGTCTTGGTTCCAAATACCACAGCATAACTTCAGAGGTCTTGTGGAGTCCATGCCTCGATGGGTCAGATCTGTTTTGGTGGCACAAGGGGAACCTACACAATATTAGCCAAGTGGTTTTAATGTTATGGGTGATGGTATATGAAACAGACGGTGGACATTAAAGGGAACAACAAAAAAATCTGTAGTTCTTATGCTGTGGGAGATGACAAGGTTATGGCCCACTTGTCCATTTAGAGGAAAGGTTAAATGAAAATCAGTGAAAAGTTACTCTGATCACATTTACACGATGAAACATTTCTATCCTCATGGGTATGGTGTCATTTTGGCAGACCTGCCCCCATCTTCAGGGCATGATGGGGTCACTGAATGGTTTGATGAGACTGAAAATGAATCCTAAGTCATCACAAGGTATCAATCTCACTGAGTACTAATGGGAGATTTTGGAATGATGTGTTAGACGGCACTCTCCAAAACCATCAAAACACCAATTGAGGGAATAACAGTGTTCATTCCTCCAGTACAGTTCCAGACACTTGATGAATCTCTGCCAAAGTGCATTGAAACTGTTCACAATGACCCAACACATTAGTAAGACTACGTTATGTATGTTTTCCCTTTAATTTGTCACCTGTCTGTCACATAATTTGTAATCTATTTTCATTGCAATAATTCCATCTTATTGTTACTGTTTTCAGCTTAATTCACAGCCCCACAACGATAAAACTTTCACAGGTTTGTGCTGAACCATCAGTTCATGTGAATGAATGAATGAATGAATGAATGCATGCATTTTCAAACCTTTCAGAAGAAAAATGCTTAACGCAACATGAGCCTATACAAAATCAGAAACCGTGGCAACAATGTGGTTACAGTAAAAGTTGACCTAATTAACATTAGGTAGCATTAAGGAATGCACTTTCTAGTATGAACAACCTACAGAATAACTTATCAATGATGGTTAGTTCATGTATAGTAGACAAATAGTAACTGCTTTAGTTAATTAGTGAGTTGCACATAGCCAATATTAAATTACCATTTGGTGGCGTTATATTGCAAGACAGAAATGATTTATGTTCTAACATAGGAAACTGCTTACAGATTAAAAAAATCCATCATGTCTTACTAAAGTATTCCCACCTGTTAATCATTAGTGAACAGCAATGAGGGTTTGTTCACTATATGTAATATGCCTGGAGTAAAGTAAATCTAAATCATGCTGGTGTAATGTATTAGTAACACCAAATAAACATTACTTAACACTACTTTTTAGGCAATTATTCAATGCTAAACATGAACCAGCCATTACTGAAGTGGTAGCTTGTCCAACGTTAATTTCAGTTTCTGAAATTGGTTTTATTTTGTAAAGCACATTACGATGCCACTTATTTGATGTTACAAATTTGGAACGTGATCTTAATATGCCACCAATGTGCTGCGGAAAGATGGAATATTTTCCATAAAACTTCTCATCTAGTTTCATCAGTCTTTCACCAACAGATTGATTACTGTGTATATGAAAACATATAGTAACAAAGCTGGCAGTGGTATACTGTATTTATGTATGTTATATGCATTGTACTGTATTATGATATTGAAGCACAGCAATATTTCAAGCATCTGGAAGTTCATGCCTCAGCACCAGCTGCTAAACAAACTGTTATTCTGCACCTAACATTTCCATCTTTCAGACTTTCCTAAATCCCCCAATAAGCAACATTATTCGAACACTGTTCAAACTTGCTCTTCTACTTTTTAGACATTACAGTGACTGGTAATTTCTTTCAAGGATCCTTTTAAAACAACTCTGTATAAATGCATTCAGAAACTGCTCCATTTGGAGGGACTTTTGAAACCCAAGTATTAAAATACTACCATGAATTTACCATCTCCAGGTGTTACTGTATGTGCTTCTATATACTGGCTGTCCCAGAGGCCTTCTGCACTGTAGCCCAGACATAGCGGAGCCAAGACTCGCTTCAGTCATAGATCGAGGTGGCTGAGACTGTCTCAAAGGTGATCCATATGGTACAGAAGCAGCCGGGGCAGATGCCGTGCTTTTGGTTGGGGAAAGGAAAGACAAAGGTGACTGACTCATTCTCCAGCCCTGGATTTTTGGTGGAGGTTCATACGCAACCTTGGCCTTCCACTCAGCTGGAGGTTCAGGGAGCATTTTGCGATGGGCTGCTGAGCGCAGATTAGAAGCAATAGAGTGTTGGATGTCCTGGTGGGCAAAGGCTTCATCCACTAGACCCAGTGGGTGGCGTGACGCTGCCTCCCATGGGGTTGGGGCCTTGCGTCCCTTCTCCAGCCAGAATACCTGTCTTTCTGTTGAACGACAGGTGGTGGTTGCATGAGATGAAGGTGTGGGTGATGGGGAAACAGACGCTGACCTGGAACCAATGCCCAGTGGTGACAGTCTAACTGGCGGTGATAGTGATGAGCTTCTTCCAAGTGCCTGGAAAAAAATGTTAATCAAACCATGAAGGAAAAAAGTTAGTAAAGGCAATATGTGGCAATATACACAGTAAATGTATGTCACATTTCATGGACTATGGCAACCAGTTAGTGGGGCAGGGTTTCTTTTAGGTTGAAAGCTTATAGATGATTCTTTTCGTTTGCAGAATTCTAAAGTTATTTTTAGCTCAAGTACTGCATGAAGTCTTATGCAAGGCAGATTCCAAGATGTGTCGGCCAAGGTAGAGTGGAGGGTTTTTTCAGATGGCTACGGACACATGAGCACACCACTTCCCATCCCATCCCACCCTTGATCAGGAAAAAGATGTAACTGCAGATGAATGAATGAATGAATGAATAAATGAATGAATGACCTTATGTTCTTATTGCTGATTAATCCACATTTAGACTGCTTACTGGAAGCCTTATCGTTGTAGATGTCTTAAGTGTGCCTGCATCTGATGGTCTCTTTTTTTACTTTTCAGTCCATAATGGAGGCTGTGATTTGCAAACAGAACTGCATTCAAGGCAAAACTTAAACAGAAGGACTCTGCTACCACCTGCTGTTTCTGAAGTGGAAAATTCTGCTATATCCACTTACCAGCTATGGCATGAATCACAGCGCTAGCAGCTTGTGCTAAGTCAGCATTTTAGTTGGGGTTGTTTCTCGAATGCTTCAACTTATTAATGACATACAAATTTAGCATAATTCTTCTTATCCTTCAGTTCCTGTACTAATTATCACTCTAGTTACATGGTACAAAAAAAATTGAGGCTTTGAGTACAATACCACATATGTCTAAAAATTTACATCTCATTTATTTTGTTAATTTTGTATTATAAGTACAGTCTTGGGGTTAAATTTTAATTAATATTACTTATTAGGCATTATATTCAATTTATACTAGGAATAATAGTCTTATCAAAATAGTGTGACATGGTTCCTTCCAAATTTATTTAAAATGACTGTGACTTCTTCCTCTCCATGTATCATATTCTTCCAAAAATAGCCAGAGCTTAGCAATGGGAGTTGAGTCAAATTACTTCAATACTTCAGCAATGACAAGCCTTTGCACTACTGAACAGTATGATGCCATGCAAGTACATCTTTAAGGCATCTTGATTAATAACTTATCCTCTAAGTTTATTAGTTGCTGGGTTAAGGATAGAATGGCCTTTATTACATACCTCCATTTAAACGGGTACCAGATTTGGGCCTATCATACAGAATATGTCAAAGTGAGACAGCAATACAAAGCATGGAAAAATCAAGAGATGCATGCAATGTGAACCAAAGAAAGCTGAAACAGAATGACACAGAGTCGTTTTAATAGCACTGCGGCAAGTCTTACAGAAAGTGTACAGTGAAGAAGACACAAAAGAAAAGAAGGAAAAGAAAACATGGGGAAGAATGCGACAAAAAAGCAACCAAATTACAAAACAAATAAATGAATGATTTCCGTTTTTGAGTGTCGTTACATTTAGAAAAGCCTTGCTAATCAATTATATTAACTGTTTAATTCTGTATCTGAAAGCTAATTTATCACAAAGAATAAGAAATATCGAAAGAAAGAGTGAAGCAGGAAAAGCGCAGGAAAAGTCAATTCGTACATTAATACCATTATTTGAAAACTGGTAAAATAAACCCTTTCTTATTAATTCATCTTTTTAAGTACATCACACAGTATCTACAAAATCTTAAATATAGGGAAATAAAGCACTGCTCCAACCTTAATTTTTTAAACACATCATTTGGTAGATTATACTCTACATCACGTATATATTACTGCATACTTTAAAGGCCTAAAGGCCTAAATAAATTTTAACTAAAAAAAACGACAAATTTGTTTTCCCTCAGTCAAATAAATGACTGTCCCTAACTAATCAATATGGCCCAGGCTGCACCACAACTTCTTTCAAAGACTAACTGAATCATATGCTCTAATCCATTCATACTTTCTTACAAAACATTCTGTCCACTTAAGCCACTGGCATACTATAAATATTAATTCTTACCTTCCACTCCAGTATAGTTGTCTGTCTTATCAATATCAAGAGCTGACTGACTACTCTTCCCTATCAAACAATTTCCATCCTTATGTATTTCCTTTCACTTCCTATCCATATACTTCACTCACCATCAGATGAGCATTCTAAATCATTTACTTGCTCAAGTCATAAACATTTAATCAAAGAAACTATCTAAATATAATACTGGTACAATATGATACTGTAGCAGAAATATGACAAGTATATGAAAGTACTTTCTGGTAAATGTACATATTAAAATTCAAAGACTTTCAGCTGCTGTTATCAAGGTTTTAAATGCTCTGTGATGAAATATGAACTGTATGTTTTAATGAAATTATATACAGCTCTGGCTCCATGCTTTTCTAGGCCAATTAATTTAAATTGACTATTTATCAACACTTTCGGCTGCACTAGGTTTCCACACCTGTGCATCACTTTTTTTGGCTGAGAACTTTGGTTTTGGGGCAGCAAGAGTGCTACTTCCTGTAGTGGAATTTGCTCTTTCTGCCACTGGACAAGTAGGCTCTAGATAAGAGGCCGGAGTTAGTTGGTAGCATGGTGCTTGGGAAGCTTGATATGGGCCAGCCTGATATGGAGGGGGCTGCTGGTAGGGAATACTTGGTGATTGTTGGTAAGAATTAGAAGGAGGTTGTTGGTAAGCATGTGGTGGATTATATATTTGCTGATAGGGGACTTCTTGATAAGCAGTGGGGGTAGGCTGGAAGCTGTTAGGAGTGTGGTGGTAAGGGCCTTCATGCATAGAAGGTGAGGGAACAGGTAAAGCATAGGGCTGCTGAGGTGGCTGGGGTTGCTGTGGCATAAAAGCATAGGGGCCAGGAGCTTGAGTCTGAGCTTGGATTTGGGTTTGAGCTTGGGCTTCAGCTGCTTTTTGTGCAGCAAGCTTTTCAGCTGCTTCCTTTTCTGCAGCAAGTTTTTCTGCTGCTGGCCCATAGGTGAAAAGGGAAGAATTTAGTTGGTAAGGTTGATGCTTCATGACATCCAAAGCATTAAGTGGTTTGGGTGCAGGTTTCTCTTTCCCTGTGACTTTATTTTTGTTCTTTGGGGCAGAGCTGGAAGAGGGAGGTTGTTTGACAGCACCTAATGGATATGAGGGTGACTGTAGTGGATTGTATGCCAAAGGTGGAGGAGCACGACAATTAGGCGAATATTTCCATGAGGCTGGTAAAGAAGGAGAAGGTGACAAAGATCTTGCCTTGTTAGCCTGCACTGTAGAAGAATCCACCACATACTTTTCCATTCTGGATTGCCTTTTAGCAAAAAGTTCAGCACCTTTCCCCCGCAAGGCTGGCATCTCAAAAGCTGGACCCATTCCAGGCATTGTACTTGCTGACATGTGTGAAGGTACCTTTGCTCTAGGTGTATTTAAGTTTAGCTGTTGTGGAGGGGGAGGTTGAGTGGTCTGAGGTGGACTCCAAGGTTTGAATGGCTGAGCCAGCTTCTGACTTTCAGTAGAACCAGTGGGAATAACTGGACCTTGCTGTGGTCGTGGTGCCCATGTACTTAAAGCTGTTTGTGACTGAGACTGTGGTGGAGTCTGTTGCTGAGATGGATGAGACCATGGAGGTTGTGCCTGAGCTGAAGATTGTGGCGGATTCCAGGGTGGCTGTATTTTATTCTGCTCTGGTGCCCATGAATTTATCGTTTGCTGTGGAGGTTCTTGAGGCTGTTGTGCCCTTGTTAGGTGTGGCTGTGACTGCTGTGACTGGGGGGGTACTGAGGTCCAAGAATTCTGTTGCTGAATTTGTGCTGGAGGCTGAGCGGAGGGTTGATCCTGATGAGTCCACTGAGGCTGTGTTTGAACTAGACTCTGAGATTGATTCCATGTATTTACAGGTGGTTGTGGCAGGGTTTGCGGTTGGGTCTGAGAGACCCAAGTTGGTTGAGACTGTGGCTGGCTCTGAGGTGGAATCCAAGGGGACTGGGGATGCTGTTGAGAGGCTGCCCAAGGTGGTATAGGCTGAGATTCTTGTGGCTGTTGGGCCCAGGACGGCGGAACTTGTGGCTGATTTAAATCTTGGGGCCAAGTATTGACAGATGCCTGTCCTGGCACTTGATTTTGGGTCCATGGGGGTTGGTGTGGTGATTGAGTTGGAGCTGTTACCCACATGTTAATTTGAGACTGAGGGTGTGGTTGATGTTGGGGTTCACTTTGTGTCACCCACGAAGTCTGGGGCTGTGATTGTGTTTGAACAGATGTGGGTGGTTGCACTTCTGAACGGACTTGAGATTGTGCCACCCAAGGTGGCTGCATCTGTGACTGATCCTGGGCAAGGACTTGTGATGGAACCTCAGCTGGACCCCAAGCAGTTACTGGTGGCTGGTCAAAACCCTGGGTTGAAGATGGACCCCAAGAGCTAACAGCTGGCTCAGGTTTTGCATGTAACTGTGGCTGGGATTGAGTCTCATGCCAAGTATCTATTTGCTGGCCTGATTGTATCTGTGTCTCAGATAGACCATATTCATTAACTGCTTCTGGTTGAACCTGTGAGTGGTGTTTCATAGAAACTTCATGTTGATCAGAAGTAGGTGCTGTGGAGGGCTCTTCCTCTTGTATGGTTGAGGACTTCATTTCCGGGACATTATCACTAGCAGTTACAGGCATGTTATTTTCAGAAACTTGATGAAACTGCTGGCTTCCCATTTCTGGTTGTGGTGACCATGGAGGAGTACCTGAGTGTATGTGAGGTTTGGGAGCAACTGGTGGTGGGGTTTTGTTCTTTACTTTACTGGACTGTAAAAAGTTGCAGGCCTCTGCCCCCAAGCTTAGATAATCCTCCTCTGTTCCAGAATCAAAACCTGTCTTCTTTTCTTTCCTGTTGAGAAGATTCAGCAGCTCTGGATTTGGGGAAACTTTCTGAGGCTCTTTAAAAGTGAACATGGGTTTAGCTTTGTTCTTTCTCCTTGTATCCTGTAAGATCCCTGTTCTGATTGCAGGTACAGAAATTCGCTCATCTCTGGAAGCAATTTGTTCCCCTTGTCCATCTGAATAATAAGCCTGCTCTTGGTGTCCAGAAGGGGAAAATGGGACTGCAGCTCTGTTCTGAACTGAGAATGGTTTGGCACTTCTATTACTGACTGAAGACTGCACTACATTCGTTTGGTGACTAGACACACCATTCATATTATGAAAGTATTGTTGCACATGCTGCTGTTGTTGATACTGTTGAGGCTCATATTGTTGCCCCTGCTGGCATTCGTGCTGTTGTTGGTAATACTGTTGCTGCTGATGGTACTGCATCTGGTCTTGGTATTCTTGATATTGATGCTGCGGTTGCTGTTGATAATGCTGTTCTTGGTATTGCTGGTACTGTTGGTGATGTTGTTGGTGGTGCACGTTTACGTCAGTGTAATTCGGGCTGTCATTAGTCTGAATGCAAGAGTGCTGATTCACCTGTTGGTAACCTTTCTCAGCTTCCTGTACACCCTCAACAGGAATCCCTTTACTTCTCATCTCTTCATGTTCAGCTGCTATTTCATCAATACGTTGCCTGCGCTGTGCAAACATCAGGGCCCCTTTGCCCTTTGTTTCAGGGAGTGCATTCATATCCTCTTTGTTGTGAAGCTTGCGCTCTATCTCAAGGAGTCCAGTATCCAAATCAAAGGTTACAATGTTCTTGTGGCCTGAGGAATTTGTGAAAAAATCGGCATCAATTTCAGTTTCACTGGTGGCTAGAACTGTGAACTCAACAGCATGTGTTTCCTTGTCATTGTATTGGTCGTCTTCGTCCTCAAATTCTGGTTCATTCTCTCCAGTTCCGTAACTTATGAGTGTGTACTGCTTGGCCCTTTGTCTGTGCTTCTTGAACATTAACAACCCCTTGTTATTAGGATTGGGGGCCGCAGCAGTCAGGAGGAGGGCAATACGCTTGCATTTAGACTTGGCCTCCTTCACCTGCTTCTCAGACAGGCTTTCACTTCGGCGGAGCCCTTGGAAAAAAAAGAGAAAGGAGGGGATTTTTGGTAACTAATCAATGGTGAGGACAGCAAAGGCAGCACTAAAAGATATTTCAAATCATTAGCTTTTCTGGTCCATGTCAATGATAGGTATAGAACAGGTCAAAGAGAGCCGACAATAAATAAATTAATTTGAGAACACGCAATCAAATAACTAGGGTAGTGACAAATTAAATGAAAACCTGGTGGATTTTTTATGCTGTTGCTTGTTTATGCATGGTTTGATCCCCCTTTACAGGGAAGAGGCAAATCAGGGAAATGTTTTCCTGACCGATCACCTTTATCCTAGGAGGAAACATTTGTATCTTGAAGAGAGTGGTCTCCAGGATGAAAATGCTCCCATCCCCAGGTCATGATGGCTCAGTGAATGGTTTGATGAGTACAAAAATCATTTAATCATATGCTGTGACCAGATCTCGACACAACTGGACATATACTGGGAAAGTTTGGGCATTAGACGGTGCTCTCCACCACCATCACCAAAACCTATTGAAGGAACATTTTTTGGAAGAATGGTATTCATCTCTCCAGTAGAGTTCCAGAGATTTTAGAGTCTATGCCTTGAAACTGTGTTTCCTTACTACGACACTTTATTCATTTTATTTTCTTCTTTTCTTCTTTAAATCGTCGTTTTAAATTCTGGATTTAAAATGCGTTTGAAAAAGAATACAAGACCACGAATAGAAATAAACTGTTAGAAAGAGAAAATCAATTTAAAAAAACATAAATTTACACGACTAATATTGGCAAATGTTACACAAAATAATGAGTTGTCAAAGCTTTTTTAGAGTATTTGCATGTATGACCTACAGAGTCCAAAGGAGTTCCAAAAATGATATCTAGTGTTATCCATGCTACTTCAACCTTAGACAAAGGTGGTGGAAAGGTAATACCTTTCAGTCCATAAATATTTCTATACTGTATTTCAAAATAAGTTTGAAAGACATTTGCTTATAGTCTTGCATTCTTATATATGAATTGTCAACCTCATGGTGGAGACATGATGAGACCCGAACAGTTCCCTTTTCAGTGCTGCTAAGATGGCCAGTTTTAAAGGATCAGGTAACTAGTCAGTGTCACACATGCTGGTGTCTGTCAAAGAGCTTTCCAACAGGCAGCATTAGCATACCCATGTTTTATTATTATCCTCACTATGTCACCCTTTAGGCCCCTCCCCACTACAGTTTAGCACAGATATTCGCCCCAGTTCATTTTCCTTGCGAGTACAAAAATTTAAAGCAATACAAAGTACCCTAATGGGGCATAGAGTATGTGGCACAAAGTTCAAATTAACTAACTATAGTGAGTTTATCAGATATTTGTAATTGCCTTACCCATAACATTATTTTATTGTCCATTATTATACCCATATATTTTCCATTACCAAATGCAGACTAAAGGTAATATTCATCTGAAATAGTACATGCATAATCCCATGACTCAGCACGTGTTCATCATTTGAATATGGGCTAACACTGAGTACACGAAAATATATTACTTTTTCATTTTTAAGTTTTAGGTCTGCATTTTTCGTTTAGTTTTCCTCTTTAGTACTAGTACAAATATGTAATCATAACACAGGGGCCGTACGGCTTGTTGAAATGCGCTGCCTCGTTCAATTTTATATAGCAAAACAGATATATAAAAAGCTTTAGCAAACATGGATATATCTAATCACATTTGATAATGAATAGTGAAAAGGTAAGTGGTTAAACGATAATAAAAGACTTACTGGCGTGCCTTGCCCGATGCTTGTTGGGCTTGTTGAGCTCCCTCTCTGACTCAGAGTCCTCCTCTTCTGATGGAATTCCAAAGGAGATAGAGAAGGAGGTGGGATCCTCGTCAGTGTGCCCCCCTTCTCCCTCAGCATAATCCTGTTGCTCATTAGCTGTTGCCTCAGTCCCACCGGCCCCCACTCTTTCTGTCCCAGAGTCCCTCCCAGACGGCTGTTTAGTAACCTCCACCTGTCCCAGCAAAGCAGAGGGAGAACTGACAAGCACGCCTCGCTGACCTAAAGGCTCTCTCTCGTGCAGGGGTATATAGAAAGAGCAGCCAGGTGCGCTGTTTGTAGTGTTGTCATTTTCAATGTGTGGATGATGGCACAAATCTCCTTTAACTCCAAGAGCACTTCCTAATGAGGTACAGCCTGGGTCCTCCAGGGTGGTCTGAGAGAGTGACAACTGCAACTCCACCACAGCTCCTGGAGTGATTTCTAACCTGGGCCTTCGATCACTAGCGTCATGGGTGTTCGGTCCAGGTTTGTCCTTGGTAGCTGGAATGCAAAATTGGGTTCGGACCATGGTGTTCCCTGCAGGGCACTCTGTATCACTGTTTATCTCTCCATACTGGGTCTCATCCTGATTCTCGGATTTGTAGGGTTCCCTCATTTCCCTCCAGGAAGCGTGGAGTGGAGTGTTAATTGACTGAGACTTCTGTTGAGGGTATAAACAGCATCTGTAAGAGAGAAATAATGGTTAAAGCGAGAGAGGGGCTGGTGGTTACATGGGTGTTTTTATCATTGGTCATGTACTTGTACTTCCACAGCAATCAATTATTATCTTAAAAATGATGCTGAATCATAAAATTTGTTAAATGAGAAGCCTTTCAGAAAGGTTATTGGGTTTAATGGGCCAGACTTTATGCATTCAATCGATGCTGTAAGGTCACGGTTAAAAAGAGTCACAGAAAGCATGCGGCAGTTGTTGGCAATTGAAGTGAGAGTAAATGAAACTTAATAAAGGATGTCCTTAAGTGTGGGCTATTTTTGCACATTCAGAAAACAAAATGCACTGGTATATCACCAACAAAAGCCAACTGCTATCTTGAGCTTGGGAGATAGTGCTGGGAGCCAAACACAAAGCAACTGTTTTGCCATTTGGTTGAGTCAAAGGTCATATCTGTCATTAGCAAGACAACAATTGCTCTCTCCATAACACAAGCAATCAAATTGCAAAGTGCATGTCAGACTAGATACATCACAGGGAGCTGTGGTATTATAATAATAGTCATATTAGTTCTGCCCTTGTTTATCCTAGGCCTACATGTAAATTTGAGGACTGATTAAAAGTTGAGTATTGGAATTTGGCGATCTTGAAGAAAAGCTTTCTGGTGAGAGCCTGGTTCAGTTTCACGATCGACATTAAGTACCTTTTTACCAGTAGCTGCAGGCAGTCAGTGGCTTTCTCAATGAGAACAATAACCTCTGCAAGGCTGAGGCTGGAACAGGACACTCCGTTAACAGACACGAGCTCATCATCCTTACACAGACCAGCCTTGGATGCATGACTGCCTTCTTCAACCTTTAAGAAAGAACCCAACCAAGAGAAAGCCTATTGTAATATAATAACAAACTCACACGGTGACACATAATATATACACCATATGTACATAATAATATATTATTGTTATTATTATTATAATATTAATATTATTCCTAAGAGTAATATACAATATGAATATATTACTCTGATACTTCAGGTAGGTCTTGTGCTCTGCCTCAAGCAAAAAAAAAATCATGTACAAGAATACAAACTTGTAAATATTTGCAGGAAAAAGAAACGCATCTATTGACCCAGACACTGTTATGTTTGAAATTCTGTTCAAACAGATCCATAAAAACAATAAAGAACAATTTTTTGGATTCCTAGATTTTGCTGAGCACTTGTGTGTCAGCGTTCGGAAATGCTCCGATTTTATGCAGTACGACAGCTGCATGTTACTTGACCAAACAATTCTCTTGGACACAGAAGGCTGTCCATAAAAGAGGAGCAGCAGTGGCACTAAAGTGTAAAATTAACATTAACCTTTAAGATGACAGTACATCAGTCCTGACAGCCAGCTTGTACAATATAATAAACAATTCTCCCAGAATGGTCCCCACAGCTAACACACCGTCATGCATATATGATTGTCTTGCAAAAGAATCATTTGAATCTTGTAAAATTGTATACAGTTTGTAAAGCTAGTTTTAACATTAAAACAGAACACACTTCTGGAGTAAGGGCCACTACATATACAATTTAACCCCTTAGCATTCTTACAAATTATTATTACACCCCTTAACAATCCAATGTCCCACGGGCGGCACGTGCTATCTCTAACAGCTTAAATAACCATTGAATGTGTCACTATGTCAACCCTTAACAACCTATAAGCGCCTACTAGATAAAAGAAGTGCTGCAACGGCAGTCAGCTCACATTAACTGCTTTCTAAAACCTATATGAGCTATTTGTGAATTCTGTGCATAAACATTATACAGTGTTCAGTGAGTTAATGTACAGGGCTCCATCCAAAAAACTAAAAATACATAAAAATCCAGCTATTTAGACATGGGAAAACAGTGACCTGGGTGGATGTATATCTGGATCCGGACGCCACAGGAAATCCTTCCTACCTGTGGTTATAAGACTATATAACTTCTCCACATTCTGTAGGTGATCTTCTCAGGATTAATTATTAATGTAATAATACCATAATATATAATAATAATACTCAGATTGCACAATAATACTCATCTGCTTGTTTACTCATTCCTTTGTTATTGAATGTTTGTTTTTTACCTGCTGCTACCTCTCTTTATTATTCATGGCACAAACACTATGTCACTTTTCTGAACCACCTACACTAATAATGTTATTCTATCATTGCCATTGGTATACTGTTGTTTGCTAGTTTTTTTTTAATATTATATTTGCACTATTTTACTGTTCTGCTTTTTTAACTATTTTTTAACTCTTATTGTATATTTTTATTTCCTCCTGTTCCTCTTGTTTGCCTTGAGCATGTCTTGGACAAAGGAATTTCCCTTGGGATAAATAAAGTTCTTTCTTTTCTTATCTTATCTTATCTTATCTTTTTTTTGCTGCACAGGTAAATAAATAAAACTTGCACATGTTTCATCTTATTAAAGGAAGAGGTTACACAGAATCACTCACTGGTTTGTGCCTCAAGGATTTTAAAGTAATCAATTTTTTAGGTTATATAAAGAGACAGATAAAGTAGACTAGTTAAAGTATCTTGATTGTCTCTGGATTATTAAACGAAATTCTGGACACAGAATTCATGTCGATATCACTAGGCACCTCTAGCACATAGCCCTACAGAAGTTTCTCATATCATTACCATATCACATTATCATATTCTGAAATCAAACATCCAATAACAATCAAGAGTGCCATCGCAAAAGTATTCAACCCCCTTACAAGTAATCAGCTCTTTATGGATTCCAAATGACACTTACATAGAGTGTTCCATCCATGTTTCAGGTATTGAATATCGCAAATAAATAATAATAATAATAAAGTATATTTGTTAAGGTCAAATTTCATTATTTGTCACCAGATCTTAAAAAATAAAACCTGCAAAATGCTGCTTTCTGGAACCTGGGAGGTTGAATATTTATGCAGGCAGCATTTCCAGTTTTTGGTTTTCTTTGATATATGTCATGAACATGAGTTTGCAATAATAAAAAAAATACTGACCAGTAGAATTTGTGTATTTATCATTACTTTTTATTCAGACAAATCTGATAAACTCCAGTGTGGCTTTGCAAAGGTCTCAAAGGCAAAATTCTAGCTTGTAGTAGCAGGTGTCCTACCACTAGAGGGCAGTGCTCTGACAACTCTGTTCAGACATCTTATTCCATCTGACAGTAAGCTTATGAACCACACCAGTTCCCAACCTTGGTTCTGGGTCCTATCCTGCACATTTTAATCTCTGACTTGCTCCCAAAATCCTAATTGAGCTAATCAACTAACAGTCCTTCCTGATTTGAAATGAGTGTTTTAGAGCAGGAAAAATACTATCATGTGCAGGACAGGGGGAACTCCAGGACCAGGGTTGGGGGAATGTAAATTAAGGCAAACTGAGTGGGCTAGACACACTGCAGAAAGATATTCAGGGCACAATGCTTAAGAACAGTGTTGCAAACATCAGCAAGACCAAAGGTTACATAAACCCAAAGGCATGATATGTGCTTTAGTGAAAATGTTTTGACAAATTACAAATGGTGTAAAAACATACATAATCGAAATCTTACCCCGGGTGAAACCTGAACCTTTTCTTTTTTTTCATAAACACTTAAACACAACTGATTTGTAATATAATTACTACAGTATGACATCAATGTAACTACCCAATGTAACTTCACCAATAACAACCAAAAACAATTATTCACTGTGAAATGTGGCATATGTCCAATGACTTTATATGGTCACTTTATGTGTACAATGGAAAGAGTATACTGTTTTAGATAGTCATAAAGCAAGGACAATGTGAGCTTTGTTTTAACAACAGTAACTGCAGTGGCAAATGGAACACTTTACGTTACCCATATATGGATCGCTCATAGATGCAGTGTGTGTGTGTGTGTGTGTGTGTGTGTGTGTGTGTGTGTGTGTGCGTGTGTGCGTGTGTGTGTGTGTGTCTGTGTGTGGAGTGATTGCTCAAACAGAAAAGGTGGACGGTCGAACCGCCAGAATCAGCGCTCACTCCAAAAAAGGATGGGAAAATAGCTACACACTTAATTATTTCATACACGCGACAGAGGAAGAACTGAAAAAGCCAAAGCCTTACAGTAGTGTTGTACACAGTGTAAACCTGTGCACTGACTAAGAAAGGCATAGCTGATGTTTGAGCACCTATAAGCATATATAACTTGAAAGTTCAAAGCTTTTAACTCCATTAAATGATTTGACTCAAACAATAATAAAAACCCATGCTGATCCATTATATATGCACTATAAATAGCATGGAAAATGAATAAAAAACTAAATACAAGGAAATCACATCAACAAGAACTTGCACTCAACATCAGTGCATATCTAAAAAGCACATTTGCAGCTGTTTCTATTGGCCAGTTTTTAGTCTGTGTATGTTTGCAATTCTCTGACTAACAACTTCCAGGCCCTGGGCAGGTAACCGTTCTATTCTTAGGCAAATAAAGTTCCTACAGTTAAGCACACCTCAGCATTTAATGTACTGCCTAAGTGTGGCTATGCTGTAGGGGGCAAATAAAACAGGATGCCTGATAGTAGCGTAAGACTGATTATGGATATACAACATTGTGTGTGTGTGTGTGTGTGTGTGTGTGTGTGTGTGTGTGTGTGTGTGTGTGTGTGTGTGTGTGTGTGTG
>JAQLOM010000001.1:11633169-11644373 GCA_030068315.1 Chrysichthys thysi
ACACACACACACACACACACACACACACACACACACACACACACACACACACACACACACACACACACACCCTGTCAGGTTCTGAGTGATTGCACCATGCAACCACACAAAGCCTGCCATCAGGGTCCTTATCTATATTTAGAGTGAGCCCAGCTGCCACAAATAAAACTGTAACAGATAGCTCCCTAATCACAGGAGCCACAAGTGTACCATGAGCATCGTTTGTTCCGCTATTAAAGCAGCTATAAGTAAAAAAAAAAAAAAAATGTTTACGTAAACTATTTTAAAAACATTTAAAAGACCTCACGAATCAGTTAGCCAATGATAAATGAGGCTGATTACCTAACGACTGCACATATTGTAGTTTTCTTGACAAAGCCAATATAATTCTTACCAAAATATGATGTACATGGTTGTGTTTATTTTTGCGCATTTTATATCCTAACACAAGTCTGTCCACTCAGGAACAAGAAGGGGAAAATGTCATAATTCTGACCCCATACGAATATTGAATATTATGAGTTCGGTTGTTTGTTAAATCTGATGCACTACAGTCATCGTAACCTTATGTGAGCAATAAGGGGCGGCACGGTGGCTAAGTGGTTAGCACTGTCGCCTCACAGCAGGAAGGTCCTGGGTTCGATCCCTGGGGTCCACAAGGGTGTCTCTCTGTGTGGATGTTGTCCCCGTGACCGCGCACACTCTGGGTACTCTGATCTCCTCTCACAGTCCAAAAACATGCACAGAGGGGATTAGGCTGATTGGTTACTCTAAATTGCCCGTAGGTGTGAATGGTTGTCTGTCGTTGTGTTGCGTGATCCTGAGCCACACATTAGGTGAGGGTTAGGCGTGGGGCTAGCGAACTCACCCTGTAAAATGTGTCCAGCCAGGAAACGTCAGCTGAGCCCCATGGGGTCTGCTTGATGCACATGGGGTGTGTTTGACACACCTATGGGTGTGCCACCGGTGGTACAGAAAGAACCATGGATGGATATGAATAACTATATTTTCATAGCAGCATCTCAGCTAAAGTCACTTAGGATCAGAGAACATTCATTCATTCTTTCATTCATCCATTCATACATTAGTGTAGCCAATCTGTGCATTGACATATGTTAGGAAGGAAACCAGACAAGATGGAGGAAACCCAGGCAAACAATGAGGGGTACATGAAAAAGAGCACAAGCCCTTTGCCCTGTCAATCACAGTGACAATACCCAATCATGGGCACACAGGAAGAGGATGAATAGCATTTCCCACCAAGTGTGTAATGCTGCCTGTGACTCAGCAGGAGCAGCATGCAGTCATTTGTCACATAATTTAATAAACAAGGAGGCTAAAAATCTCATTTTTAGTATTGAACATGTCAAGTGAGATGAGTGTTACTGCATCATAAAAATACAGCGGCCTTTCTGGATCAATATGCAAACGCAGGCCACGCAAGACTAGTTTACCAGGGAATAGCGTGAACATATAGGGCTGGGGACCAGGAACTTGTCTAACAATATAATCTGGATTTCTTGATGAGGTTAAAAGTGTGGCTTTCTTGCCTTTTTTCTGTTGTGTGTTGTATTTACCATTTCCTTAATTATAGAAAAAAAAAGGATGAATGAATCTAAAACTGAACAGAGACTTTTAATGTTCAAATAGCATCCATTAATGTTCTGGAATGAATTATGCTGCCAGTAATGAAAACAAAACAACATCAATTTCCTTTATAGTCTTTGATATGATTCAAAGCACAACACAGCCATTAGGTAATTATTCAGCCTTTACTGTGTAGCTTAATTACCAGTGAATGCTTAAAGATGGAGTCTGTGAATCTAGAGAACGATTATTGATATCTGAACTCGACATCCATACAAATAGACACTGCAGTGCTCCTTCAGAAGCCCCGCTCCCAAATTAATGGACATGCATTGCTAAGGCAACAACATTAACAAGTGGGCTAGCTAGCCAAAAAAGAAATATACCGACCATGTAACAAATCAGTCACACTAAGCAGATTGTAAAGTTAAAGTGGACACAAAAAGAGGACGCAGGCAGTGGAGATTGGTCTAGACCAGGGGTCACCAACCTTTTTGAAGCTGAGAGCTACTTCTTCTGTACCAATTAATGCGAAGGGCTACTAGTTTGACACACACTTCTGAAATAACAAATTTGCTCAATTTACCTTTAATTATTATACCTTTAATTTGCTCAATTTACCTTTAATTGTCATTTTCAAATTCACACCAATGCAAGTGTGACTAAAAAATAGCAACAAAAAAAATTAGATGCAGCTCACTGGTGAGTGGCGCTATGGTGAGCTATTTTTAGAACAGGCCCGTGGGCGACTCATGTTGCCCTTGTGGGCAACCTGGTGCCCGCGGGCACCATGTTAGTGACCCCTG
This sequence comes from Chrysichthys thysi, assembly GCA_030068315.1. Lineage (NCBI taxonomy): Eukaryota > Metazoa > Chordata > Actinopteri > Siluriformes > Claroteidae > Chrysichthys > Chrysichthys thysi. Next base: position 11,635,563 of record JAQLOM010000001.1, read on the forward strand.
GTCTAGCCGTTTTAGCCTTATACAGCATAGAAGTGGATGTCTCTTCTTCCTAGTTGAAGCAAAACAAATACAGTGAACCCCCGCAATATCACGGTTCACTATTGCGGGCTCAGTGCATCGTGGATTTTCAACTTTTGATTCGTGGAATTTTCTGGCTTTCGCTGGAATATATAATATAATAAAAAAAATGTTAATTCAAACATTAAAAGAACATTTAAATCAAAATATATGAATAAAACAGTATGCACTATATTTCATCAGCGGATGAATACACAGTGGCGGTATACGCCACTTCCACTTGAGCGAGTAAACCAGCCGTAAACAGGAAGTGACCTCACTGGGATTTAAATAATAAAATAAATGTGACGGCGCTACTTTGCAGATTTCACTGTTGTGGGGGACGTCGGAACGTAATCCCTGCGATAGGTGGGGGTTCACTGTATTACAATATAAAACATCATCAAGTAAATGGCATGCAAGCGCACAAACACAACATCCAAAACACAATAGAGTTAAAACAAGAGTGAGTTAGTTGTTTAGATTGTTGTTAAAAAATACAGTGAGCGAAGAGAGGACTATAGGTTTGTAACTAAGCTAACAAGGAAGGTAACGTTACCGAGCAAAGCACTTTGAATAATACATCGAGCCAAATAATTCCACTGTCCTAGCAAATTTCTGCTTTTGAAATTTTGTGGTTATAAACCCTTCGCAGACATTGTACAGCCAAATATCATGATATGAAGCAAACAACAATACAGCAAGTAACCTAACTAGTGTTAGCTAGGTTGTGGGTTAGCATACAGCTGCTGCTAGGAAACTACTGTTGCATTCCATTTGTACTCCAAAGTCAGGATATTCATGGTCCAAGTCAGAAATGTCAACTAGACAGTCAGAAGATCCTCACCAATCCGACTTAAAAATGGCGGCACCCTGCCTGAATAGCAAGTCATACACACATCGTACACACGGCACTGTCCAAGTTTTATCAGTGGTCATTGTGAAACAGTGTTTTGGTTCGTTAAGTAGTGCATAATGTGTACTGCATAATGTGTCTTTGTCAGGTGCTTTTGCTAATTAATGGCTACCCAGTAGTGAGTGAACCGGGCTTCTCCCACCCCATGAAATTTAAACAAAAGCAATAAAAGGAAGTTGAAATTATAGTTTAAAACTTGAGCATTATTTTTAATAGGGGAAGACCATCTCATTATGGAAATATTTTGATTAGATTCGCAGCAAATCACCAGTTAAGGAAAAAAGAGCAAGCACAATAGTGGTTTTCCTGGAGGCGTCCATATTGGTTTTCCAACTTGTACAAATTAGAACACGGTCAACTCAGGAGTGACGTCATCTCTAGCTCCGAAATCCAGGATGAGATGGTTTCCCAGAGCCAGCATACCAGCAGCTCCAAACTGCTCTCCTGCTACTAGAGCTAACATTACAACAACAACATATACTTTAATACAGCATATATACTATAAACGAGATCGTAAGCTAAATGTCCATGAGGAAGCAAATTAAGATTACGTGACACAGGTACCTGCTTGCTAGCTACCTGTTGCGATTGGCTGTCACAAACATTAGCAAACGCGACAAAATAATACTGACCTACTGGCTCTGTGAAACATAGTGTGTTAACTTTTCAAAGCAGAAACTGACTAACTTCTATATCCGTCTTCCAACTCTTGGAGGTCATGTTAATGCTGTGCTACAACTTTGCCTATACTTTTTTTTTTCTCCTTCCATTTTTGTTCCATTCCATTAATGTCATTTGGCAGATACTCATATCCAGAGCGACTAATATCTATCTTATTTGTACAACTGAGCAGTCGGGGTTAAGAGCCTTGCTCAAAGGTCCAGCAGAGGCAGCTTGGCAGTGCTGGGATTTGAACTCACAACCTTCTGATCAGTAGTCCAACACCTTAACCACTGAGCTACAACTGTTCTTTTGACCGTTTACTCTTTGGCTGTTTCTCATCCATCTCTCCTTTTTGATAATGTGACTATGTTGTACACTTTAACATGATAGCATATGCTAACCTGTCCTCTTTCCCCATTCTCTCCTCTCCTTCCACTACCCCCTATCCTGTACATGAGCGCAAAGGAAACGAATGTTATTTATAATATCCAACCACTGTATTTCCTGAATTCAAAATATCAACAAATCAGCCAAATGTAAATCTGGATTTGCTTTATATGAGCTTATTGATTAAATGTTAAAACGGTTCCTTTCTTTGCATAAAAGTCCACGAAAAGCTGTGCACGGTGCGCTCGGTGTCTCATCTCAGCAAACCTGAAAGAACTTGCATGGCTAGGCATGGTTCTGCTGCCCTCAACTGGACAATGTGGGTCAATCAATATTTTCATTCACTGAGCAGGATTTGTAAAATGCAAAGTTTCATAAATTTCCAGAGATACCAATTTTAATCAAATATGCATAACGAGTACAAGTACATTAAAACAGCATATATAGATGCACTAAAAGTGCTAACATGCTACTAGGACTTGAATTTATATGATAATTCACACTTCTTTAATGTGTAACAGCCTATGAACGCTTTCATGTGACTAAAGAAACAGAAAGAAATATTTAGACTAATAAAAGAACCTGAATTTAAAAAAAAAAAGTTTGGGCAGGAAAGATAGGACATTCTGCCAAAGCTTGTTTGAGAGACTTTTAGAAGACATGAAACTTACTCTTCAGGAACTGTTTTTTGACTTTGATATAGTTTGTTTGTTCAGTCGGGGCTGTACACCAGTAAATCATTCTCATCTCATGTCATTTCTGATTTATAGCCTTTGATTTCAGTAAGATACTCAGGTTCCAAGCAGCAGCTTTGTGTACCATTAACTGCATTAGCTAGTCAGACGACTAGCAGGGGAACAAAATCAAACATCGTTCATCCAACTGCTGCCACCTCCAAGAAGAGGCAAAAGAAACCTGATTTCCTAGCATTCATACAGGACACCTCGCTGAATTGTAGGGCTAGATGATGTGGGCAAAATTTCAAATCTTTGGACACAGTTTCATAATACACATTTACAGGTGGATTGGCAACAATAAATTGCCCCTAAGTGTCAATGAGTGTTTGAATGTGTGCATGGTGTTATGCGATATACTGTTCTCCCATCAGAGGGTGTATACCTACTCCTTACCCAGTGTTCCTTAGACAGCCTGTCTGGTGACCCTAATCACGATTGCTTGAAGGGGCTGGCTTACCCTTGCCAGAAACCAATGCATTGTTTTTTATTTTGAAAGCACGTAACTGCTACCTGCTAGCTCTCTGAGCAACAAATCCTTCACAAATTGATTGCCACTGATCCCTTCAAAACCCCTCTCAAAGTTGTCTTCATTCATATGCTAAAAGTGGAAGATTTGAACAAAATATTCCTTATCCTTTCTTTCCTTCATGGCCACGGCCCATTCGGGTGCATTATATAAGGAATAAGAATAAGAAAACAGAATGGATTGGTCATAAGACTTGATGCCTTGTCTGATAGATACCTTGACAAAATCTCTTCAATTTCAGGTTCCAATTAATATCTATGGTCGAGGATGTTACCAGATTGTCCACTGTTACCAGAAGGTTTTTGGAACATTAAAGGCACCACAATGGTGCCTCGCTCCTTGGTGAAGGGCATACTGGGCAGGGTGAGCCAACCCTTTTAAGATTCTGAAAATATTCAGACCTTCACACTCTTTTGTTACAATTTTTTTTTCCAGGCAAACAAAAAACTATAATAAAAGAGAATAAACAGGGTTTTACAAAGCCATGTGAATAGAAGTGATACAAGCTAATAAGAGGTCAAGTGAGTTGTCTGTCAACCTTGGAAACAAGAACAAATCACCTAGATCCTTCAGCTAGAGCCAGAGCCTAGTCAAAAAGAATGGAGCAAGGCTTTAGTCAGTGACTTAACCAAGAACCAGAGGGTCACTCAGAGATCCTGTGGGGGGATGAGACAACCTGGAAAAAGAATAACCATCCCTTTGGTTTTCAATTTATAGAAGTGGGGCCATACAAAGACCTAATAAAGGGCACATGATGGCTTGCTGGAGTATATAAAAGGCACTTTTACACATCTGTATTAAATAAGTATTTAAATCCACACTAGCTTTTTAATCTCTGCAGCAATGGCAAAATGATGGATGCTTTCCAAGTTTTTAAAATTTTGTTTCTACAAAATTCCATTATTCATTTTCACATTGACAAAAATACCGTGTAACAATAGAAATCTTCTCAAAACAGTATATTTTGATGTCATTTATCACAAAAAAAAACCAAACCCCAACCCAATATTATATTGTCATAACGCCCAGTGCTGCATTACAGTCAGCAGACTTATAACAGATGTAGCCATAGTTGAATTTTTTATTTTGGTCAGAGTGCCTGTAGATGTTGACTGCCAACAGAAGCTCATAACCACAGATTCTGGTGTGGCAGGAAGACATTAATAATTCCACAGACTGAAACAAAGTCAAGTTGTGAGATTGCCAAACTGGGTGAGGCACACACAGAAGGCTAATATCGTTAACCGTGTTTCAGCAAAATTTCCAGCGTAATAAGATCAAAAACCAAGTAAAATATCTGAAACCTCCCAAGTCCTCCAGGCAGTGGAAAAGAGAGACTAATGTACCCACATTTCTATCAGACAGTACTTCACAAAACTCTACTTCATAATCCCCCTTGCCTTCTCCCAATCTTTTCAATATACAGTACAGTGGTCCTGATATCTGGACGAACTTAGCAAGTACATCGGAGGCAAAGTCGACTTACAGTTGGTTTTTCCAGATTACAGAAGAGTGGGGTTGAAAAGTCTGGGACCATCAGTGAAAAATACTTCTATTTTGCATTCTTTGGTTTTTTTTTTTTCTATAACAATTTCCATTACAAATTATATTGTTGACAACAACTTGAACGGAAAGTGGAATCTCTGGAATAATTACATGAATTTCAGAGTACTGTATTGCTATTTGGTTTGTCCACTTTTAGCTTTTATGACCATGTGCTTTCGAGCTGGCATGGACTGTGTGCAAAATCTTATAATCCATTTTAAATTTTGTCCGAACACATGCTTCAGCAGAAGAGATTAGTGTTGAAGAAACTCTGACCTTTTTGTACAAAGTAATATCACAAATTTGCTTCCATTTAAATAGAAACCTAGAAATAGTGCAGAACCTTGAATATCATATATTCAAAACACCGAACAGATCCTTTCTTTATTTCACATATTTCAAAATGCTAAAAACCTTCTGCTTCTTATCCAATTTTATTTAGGAAAAAAAAAAATCCAGATTTTTTTAACGTGGTCTTGCTGTCTCATACAATAGAAATACTTTTGTAAATCATAGAAACACTGTCTCTACTTACACTTTGGAGATTTATTCCATTTATTTTGATATTTGCTGAAAAATTTACTGTCTTGGTGGCCAGAAAGTATTTTAATTCAGCCCAACTTAATTTAGCAGAAAAATACGACCTAGTGATCACTGCGCTTCCTCCACGGAAAATGTTCATAGACCAATGGACGTGCAGCGTGGCCCATATGCTGCCCCAATTGACCTCTATTAGCCCTTGTTGGAGATGTCATTTTTGACCACTAGGTGCAATAATAATGCTTACTAGGTAGTTAGAAGGTCAGTGCACATGCTGGCCCTTCATCTAGAAAGGCGAGCAAATCAATGGAACACTGACTTAGCATTATATCAAAAAGCATATATAGTGATATAAAAGAAACTCCTGATGTCTTGTTTTTAAAAAAAAAATGCTTCTGTTTATAGAATAGCATGCATAACACTGGATTTACGATATGGCTGCCTAAGCAAGATAATGTGGGTTTCATAACCTCACTTCAGGTGCACTACAAAGCCTTGTTGGGGAGTGCGTGCATAAAGTAATGTGCAGTCAGTACCCTGCACTGAGCGACAGCTGCTCTCCCTGCAGTGGGCTCGAGTGATCATGTGTGTTCTGTTTGCCCTGTTTATCAGCGTAAACACCAGAAGGACCAGGACGGAACTGGAGCCAGCAGCACAGGCCAATCAGTGGGAGAGCAGGGAAACAAATTCAATTAGAGGATACAGTAAGAGGAATGCAAGTGGCCCTGACACAGGAGAACCATGCGCCTTCTGCTCCTACTCTACAAATATTCAGTGTGTGCTCCTCCCACCTGCTTAGTCACTTTTGGATAAGACTGAAGCTGAAGAATTGAAGCCGAAATGCAAAGTGAGACACGATGCAGCTAAGAGCTCAAGAGCTCTCAATAACCAGAGAGGAACTATAGTCCCTGTAGTGTTCTTCAAATGCATCATGTGTTTGCCTCTATGTATTATGCCAGCATAATTCTGCTACACAAGAGGCACCACTGAAACACAGGAGCTCTTCAGAAAGCTCTGTGTAGGCGGTCGAGAGGATGGCACCACCGCCATCAGAGTGGCACCAAAACATTACGCTAAGTGTTTTTGAAAGCAAGTACACATTATTCATCAAAGGCCACTGGAGACACTCATATGAGGCTCTGTCTCTCTACATGTCTGGTTAGTTTTTATACTAAGGATATCATACTAATGACACAGATACACATGCTGGTTTAATTTTTGTATTTTACGTTGGTCTTTGCATTATTGCAGCTACAAAAACGACTCCATAACAAAAAAAATAGCAAGGTCAAAACTGTCAGATACAGTTTAAAAAAAAAACAACAACAAATTATTACAATTACTAAATTGCTTTAACATCCGGAGACGTGCTTGTAATCCAAAGCACTCATATATCAAAGCGGATTTCCCCATAAGAAATAATGGAAACTAAGATAATTCGTTTCACAACCCACAAATATTTATATAAAAATGATTAATATAAAATATGACGTACATATACATAAAACAAAATAACCTGGACTTTTGCTTTGAAAAGAATCGCGGCTGGTGTGAGGGAGACGAGAGAGGAGGAGAGAGGGGAGAGGAGTTGCGAAGGATGACTTTTGCGTCCTTTTGAGGATTTCATGGAAACGCGACATTGCATTGTCATTAAACAGATTCATCGCTCACACTGCTACAGCCTTATCGGGGTGGCGGTTTTCTACAATGTTTTGCACTCTTTCCCATATTTTACACATCTCCCTGATCTCATTTGAAATGAAGGATTCCTCAGTCTGTCTTCGCCTCCTCAGATGAGTTGTCCTCCATAACCTCTTGTTATTGCTCGCGATGCAGTTCCACCAGTTCGTTGGTGGTCAGCTCCTGGCCGTGTTCCTCCACCAGCTCTTGAATGTCATCCTCACGCACCTGCTACCATGGTCTTCCCCAAGGACACAATTTCATCAATAACTGGCCGCTCCTGTTCATGAGCAAACCCCTCAGAGTCATGACGAAAAAGACAATCAGACCACAGTTTTCTCCAAGCAGAATCGAAGGTTATCTTGGTGACCCCATCCCAGGCTTTATCAATGATCTTGAGGCAGCTCACGATGTGGAAATGATTTTTCCAAAATTCTCAGAGTGTAAGGTTTGTTCCTTCAGTCACCTCAAAGCATTGCTGAAATAGCGCTTTGGTGGAAAGTTTTTTAAAGTTCGAAATGACCTGCTGATCCATGGCCTGGAGTAGGGGATTGGTGTTGGGAGGAAAGAACTTGACCTTAATGAAGTCGAATTCCTGCAGTAGGTCGTCATCAAGGCCTGGAGGATTAGCAGGAGCATTTATCCATAACCAGCAAGACTTTGAGTGGCAGATTATTTTCTAAAAGGTATCTCTTCACTGCAAGACCGAAGACCTCGTTGATCCACTCAACAAACAAGATACGAGTGATCCAAGCCTTGCTGTTGGACCTCCACATAACATTTACTGGTTCTTTTTCACCTTGCATTTCTTGAAGGCTCGTGAATTCTCGGAATGATACATGAGCCGGGGCTTGACTTTGAAATCCCCGCTTGCATAAGAACACAAGGCGGTGAGATGGTCTTTCATGGGCTTGTGGCCAAGCATTGCATTCTCCTCTGCTGTAATGTAGGTCCTCTTTGGCATTTTTTCCAAACAAGCCCCTTCTCATTGTGGTTAAAAACTTGCTGTGGCAGGTAACACTCAGAAACCATGAACTTCTGGAACTCTGCAGCGAATGCCTTTAGCGTCCGAACTTGCAGCTTCTCCGTGCCTCACAACACTACGGATGCCACTTCTCCTCTTAAAGTTATCAAACCAACCCTGCTGCCCTTGAAACCTTCTTCATTTTCTGTTGACGTTCCTGGCAGTTTACTTCCGAGGTCGGTGTACAAGCCCTTTGCCTTCTCACAGATCAAGTACTCAGGAACAATATCATCTGCTAGTTGCTTCTCGTTTATCCACACGAGAAGCAACTTTTCTACATCTTCTAAAAAACGTGGTCATTGCTTTGATACTCTCGTGACTCCTTTTGCTGTATCTAGCCCCCTTATTTATTTTCTGTTCTTTAATATTGTGCAAATTGTCAACGTAGACTTGTTATAAAATATTGCAATGTTGGCCACTCGCATACCTCATTCGTGCTTCTCAATGATTTTCTTCTTATCTTCCACCATAATCATCTCCTTCTTCTTACCACCTTCCTTTTCAACCTTTTTCTTCATGGGGACCATTTTCACACACACACTAACAGTATATGCTAGCGCGGATGTTGGCTATGTGAGTGAGCAAACTCACTAACAGTACTGTATATGCTAGCGCGGATGTTGGCTATGTGAGTGAGTACACTCACTAACAGTACTGTATATGCTAGCGCGGATGTTGGCCATGTGAGTGAGCGCACACACTAACAGTACTGTGTATGCTAGCGCGGATGTTGGCC
>JAQLOM010000001.1:11650202-11660984 GCA_030068315.1 Chrysichthys thysi
GCACCCCTCTGTGCATATAGCCCATTAACTGACAATTAATTTAATTTATTCGACCAGCTTCTTATCGACAATTAATCGATAGTTGATTAATTGTTTGCATCCCTAATAAGTAGTTTTAATTACTGTGTTGAATTTATATTAACTTTTAATTAATAAATAGTAAATTAACTATTGTACAGTATTTTCTAATAATAATGTACATTAACCATTAGCGTTTCAAAGGGAATAGACTTTGAATGGTTGCTGCATCTGGTAAAGGTGCATACAGTATACATTCGGTAAACATTTCCATAGGAAAGTGAAGTTTTTTTCAAAGGAATTTCTTATAAAAATACAGTAGAATTTTCATTACCAAAATGTTTCTTACTGATTTTAAATTCTAAAATCATGAAAACGTATAAATTACTTCAAAAAAGTATACGTAAACACTTCTGCCGGGCTTTTTGAGGATTTCGCAGATTTCACAGATGTGTGAAAAAAAACGTGAATGAAAATTAGTTAGGTTCCACAGAAAATTTCGGGAATCTGTGAAGTCGCGAATCCAGAAACACGAATGCACGAGGAACAACTGTAAATATAATGAATGGATGGATCGGCATTTTAATACAACTGGAAAAAGTAGAATCTACATTTAACACAGTGTAAATGGTCAAGATTTGTGGGTAAAATAGTCAGGAATAAACAGCTCTAATGGGTCAAGTGAGTAAATATGACTAGAAACATGAAACCTACTTTGCAAATCATGGCTAAAAATAAAGGCCCGTGGACTTTGCTATAATTAAAAACCTTTCAATTGGCTTTTAATTTTCCCAGATTTTACACTCAGTCAAATGTAATACAATCCTTATAGTTTTTAATATATATATATATATATATATCCAAGATATCAATATACACTTACTGCAAAGTTCATCCACAGAATCCCGCAACCCCACAGGGTCTGCAATGGAGCACTTCTAAAAATACACCATGCATTTCCTGCACAGAGGAGGCACTCGTTTTCATTTGCAACAGTAGTGCAAATTAGGCAAATTAGAAAATTAGGAGAGACAGAAATGGAGCTTGCTGAGACAAAGCTGAGCTAAATGACATGGGAAAAATACAAAAACAAGAAAAACGAAAAAAAAAGCAATAAGAGTACTAAATCCCAAATTTCACCAGCAAGGCTCACAGGACTGTATTGCAGCCAATGTTGTATCACAGCCGAGAAAGTCTAGATAATTTATTTCAGTTTACTCCTGCTATTATTTTCAGAGGACAACTTTATCAGATCACAGAAATACAGCCCATGAAGAGATTACAGAAGTCCGAAAATCGATTTTGGGATAAAATAACTGAGATCTGTGGACTGCAACAACCCGTGTTACAGACTTGCTAATGTTATCACCTTATCCGTTAAATCACAATAAGTGTATTATGCTATTAAATAGACGACGAAGATAACCGACATCTTTCTGAAATCATTTGTCTTCAGTAACCTGGAGGAAACCATGGAGAGAACATGAGACACTCTGCACAGACAGTAACCTAAGTTCAGGATCAAACTAGGGACACTGGAGCTGTGAGACAGCAACAGTACCTGCTGTGAAACCATACTGCCCCATAACATTTTTATTACCGTTAAAGATCCACATGAAAATATGTGCACCATGGGGTTTCAAATTGATATTTACTTCTTTCATGAATGTTAGCAATAAGAGATTAATATCATGGTAATATATTTCTCCTATAAATTTTATATAAAATTAAATACATTTTTGGTACTGAAGGTATCCTAGCAGATAGACTATGTGTTCATTGGTTTATCTACCCCTAACCATCACAGCCATATATGCATTTTTTAAATATCTCATTCCAGGTTTAGTCCCCCGTTGCTCTTATAATAACGTCCACTCTTCCAGGAAGCCTTTTCACTAGATTTTGGTGCATGCCTGTGGTGGAAATTAGGTTAAAGACTCAATGGAATCAAATCTGGTCCTCAAGAATCTCCTTTAATATGAGCTTTAAAGTATGCAGTTATACAGAAAAGGAAAAAAAGGAAGGGAAAATTGCTCCTCGCTGGATAGGGCTTCTCTCTTTATACCTACAGAGCTGGTTTTAACTCAGTTTATCACCACATCCTTAACAGAAAAGCCACATCAGCGGAACGGACTGCACGGAGCTACAAAAAGACAGGAGGCATCTGCCGATGGCCTTAAGGGCGCAGTTACTTTGTGTACAGAACCAAGTAGAAATAACATCATGATTCAGATATCAGGGTACATGTCATGACACACTAAACAGAATTAAAGGGATTATTACATCAATTTCAGAGGGCATGGGCCCATTCACCCCAAGAGCATCAGTGAAGTCATACACTGATGTCAGGTGAAGAGGCCTTGCGTACAATCAGAGTTTCAGTACATCCCAAAGGTGCTCAGTGGGGTGGCGGTCAGGGCTCTGTGCAGGCTACTCAAGTTTCTCTACTCCAACCTTAGCATACCATATCTGCAGGACCCTCGCTTTCTGCACGGGGCAATGTCATGCTGGGGCAGGTTTGGGCTCCTTAGTTCCATTGAAGGCAAACTGTAATGTTAAGGCATACAAAGACAATATGGAACATCCTATAAAATTCTGTGCATCAAACTTTGAGCTGACAATTTGGCGAAGAACTGCACATGGATGTGATTGTGAGGGGTCTACATACTTTTGGCCATAAAATGTATTGCATGTACAGAAAAATCCATGCCTCACAGGTACATTATGAACATCTTAAGATCTCCCACCTGAGTGCAATTACAATATAATGTGCAATGACTTCCCAAAACACTGAGAGGAACGTAATATCTTCATTATTTTCAAATTGTCCACAAGTAATTCATTATACCGAGACAAATTAGCCTAAATGTTCACTGTTCAGAATGAACCCATAAGTGCTAATGAGCAGTGTTTAATATAACATCTCAAGTGGAAATTTATTGTTAACAGCATACTGGAAAGAAGAAGATACAATCGGCAACATGAGGAGATCCAGCAAGCAAAAGGCTCCTGTTCCTTTACCTCAGGTGAGCTATTAGCTATTCGTAACCAAAAGAGGTCTTATTGAACGGGCGAAATTTCAGTGTTCTCGACTTGTCTGCCACTAGCGTGACTAAACGTGGCAGTTAGTTGGCATCAATCCAGTTGGCAAGCAAAGAGAATGCCAGCCAGTCAGAGTGACACAATAGCCAGGTAACACAATGAGGCAAAGAACACCTCAACTGACAAGGAGCTGGAGCATTATCCCTCAGTAGAGGTAGCATGTAGAAAAGGTTACAGGCTTGTCTATCTTGGCTCTGGATGCTGCAGGCACTCAGTGATGCCACAGAGGCCACATCTAAAGGTTAAGGTGCTGGGCATGACACCGTCGGTTACGGATATATTTTAGAAAGAGCTGCTAACGGAGACCGTCATCTGAACCCGAACCTAAGGCTAAAGCTAACACAGTGAAGGCTCCTGTTGTGCAATAATCCCATACTGTGTACAAGGTCTTTTGATAGATTTCAAAATCAGTGAACAGCAGTGTGTATGTAGTGCATTTCTTATGATGTGATGTGCTACGGCCATACACGGATTCCTAGAAAACACCCCACTACGCATTTTATTTTGGTGAGATCGGTCTCCTGCATCATTTTTCGACATTAGCCAAATCCTACTAGATATTGGTGCAAAATATGAAAGCAGGAGGGTTATTTTAGAAATATGATACAGCAATATTATATACAGTTACTTTCCCTGCCGTGTGCACGTAAAGGAAAGTCATTTAGCACCAGACCACAAGTGTGTACTTTCTTACCCCAGAATGAAACCAGAGAAAGCAAGGGACGAGATGTACGTCCTAATAAGTCATCTTAAGCAATGTCCTTTAAAAAAAAAAAAACAAGCAACTACCATCCCTTGTCCTATCATGAGTACAACTTACGATGTTTATACTTGAGCTTGGATATTTTCTACCTGTTCTGTCGTATCACCAGCACAGACAGCCTGCTGTTGTGAAACATGTGTTTACTGTGGATGCTCAGGAAGTATGTGGACTGCATAGTACATTATCCAGGGAGAACAACTGCAACATGACCTTGCAATAACTGTCAGGAAACCAAAGAGCAGAAATTGAGACGACTTGTGTCGCAGGGTTCACATAAACACAGCTAACAGGGACACGGTTACACTGTCCAAACACTTAGACCTATGGCATTCATCATGTCCTCCTGGTGAAAGCCACCAAAAGCTTGTTTTGGAAAAAAAAAAAATCATATAGTTTTCGACACTGAAAACAATACAGCTTAGTATAGACCTAATCATGATATTTAGATTTTAAATCTAGGCTTTGTGCACAAAAATATTTTAAGCAAATCACAAAGCTAAACATTACTGAATCCTAACCCTGTCTTAAAGCAAACAGAGGAACATTAGCTTTCACGCGAACAGCCGCTAACAAAACCACTGGGACCACTGGGAAATCCCAGTCAGCCCTGAAGCAAAAACATCACACAACAACCAGATGGCAATTTTCTGTTGTTAAATCGAGCTAGTTCAAAGCAGTAGCAGTGCAGAATGTAGGATTTGGGTATTTGGCAGCTAGAAGTTCTCTCTGGTAGAAAAATGCTATCGCTATGATAGTAGTACGGCTTGTATTAAGCCCCTTGTTTCCCATCACATGGATTAGAGAACTGCATAAAATACAGTGTGAAACCCAGCACTGCCAAACTGCAAAAATCATACTAATTAGCTACCTAGCTAATAACAATATCAACAAAAACGCATCCACCTGTCTCCCTGTGGTCATGAGCCGTAGCATATAATCTACAGCATGTATTTATCCTAGTGTTTTCCAACTTGTTCTTTTTTTTCCTTTGATTTCATTAATTTTCAGCTCAGCAAATCCGTGAGCAAATTCCACTCTCCGCCATTGCAATCCGTTGAGACGTTTAAATTGTGTTTTAATGGACGCGCAGTAATGTAGCTAGCTATCCATTTTGCTTCTTTCTGAATCTCAAAGCACGCACTCTCAACACAGACGCAGAGATGAGTTACACATAAGCACAATTGTGAAAATGAAGCCTTGCTAATGCAGCCAGTTCCCAGAAAGATTTACAGAAGCACTACGAGGTGAGCACACACAAATGAATAAAAGATTTAATATTTATTGCTTATAACAAATTGTAACCAGGTTGATCCCAGCAAAACATGCACCAATAAAGTGAGACTGTTGGTGTAATATTAAAGATAACACACACACACACACACACACACACACACACACACACCACATCACATTGCACGATAATTCTTCAATAGCAGTTCATTCCCTGGAACGATGTGAACAACCCCTTGACAGTACAATAATATGAAACTTTCTGTCATTCTGAAATTTCTGTCATCAGTTTCCTGGAGGTGTTACTGGGTGCAGTAGACCCCTTCCTCAGTTATCTCTGTTGTTGTAATAGGATATTGGTTCTGCAAGTAACAGTATTGACGAGCTAAATCATATCTCAGTCTACAGACAACTGCATCGGAAGGCTAAATCAAATCGCGATTGATTTCTAATTGACAAATCTGCACTAAGTTGTCAACTAAGCCCTATGTGTACGAAAGGTTTGCTTGATAAATAAATGGACATGTTTACTGGCAGTGAAGGCGAGGAACAGAACGCCTGCATCGTGATGGAAAGTTCTCCGGTTGCGTATGCATGCACAGTGTTTGGAAGATTATGTCCATTTTTGTTTCTCTTCTAAGGAAGACAAAAGACAGAGAATATTCCTGAATGTTCGCCAAGTATTTGGACCTATCGCCGTGAAACACTTAAAACGTGTGACACTTGGTCCACAAGGGCACTGCAGAGGAAGGAAAATGGCTGAAAGGTCAGAAATAACCTTCCTGCAAAACATTTATTGCGAAGTATATTGGACATATAATTACCATAAAAAGGAGCTTTTTACTAGTAAACTGTAGTGAAACATCTGTTTGTGCATTGCTTTTACTGAGCTTTGGAATATCCGCTGAATTCAGATATGATCAAACTGGATTTATTATTCAAAGCGGCTTTTTTCGTGCACACCCACAAATCATAGACAGGGGCTCATCTTAGAACATCCAAAGGAATTGCTAAGTCAATCATCCAAAAATATGATGGTTAGTATTCATGAAATCATTAATAACCTGCGATCTTTCCATTTGCGGCAAAGCAAAAATGCCACCTATTAATGCAACTTATGAAAACGACGGCAGCACAATAAAAAACAACATCAGACAAAGGATTTTAGTCTCCAAAAGACAGAAGCAAACAACTGAATCCTCCAGAACAGATTACAATCTACACTGCTAGACACTCGGGGAAATATAAACAGAGAGATAACTATAAACACTTATGCAATGACTATTATATAATTGTTCCTAATAATGACAATTTCATTACACGTTTCGCTTTCTACAGAAAAAATGAAAGTCTTCGAAAAATGCATAGATTTTGTCAGTTTGCGTGTATTTGTCAAACTAGGAACAAAGACCAGAAAGCACTACAGAGAAGTAAATTACTGTGTTTGAAAAATTCAACACGAGTCAGTTGTGTCAGAGACACATCAGAGAAGATGTTCAATGCTGCAAATCACAGTCTATATCTATTACTATTAAACACAAAGAATGGGGGAAAAAAGTTCACTATGGCTTGTTTCATTCAATATGTTGATCTCAGTTGAGCTTTGTGCTACGCAGCAGAATTCAGATAAATATGCTCATACGTATTCTCTTATTGTCTTCTGTACGTGTGAAGCTCAGGAAAAAAATGCCGGTGGCTGATATCTTCACATCATCTACCAGCACACAGAAGGAGCTTTCTAGCAGGAGGTATTTCATTTGTATAATGTTAATTAGACGTTGTTTCTGATTTCTTTTTCTTTTTTTAATGTATCAGATGGGTAATGGATCGAGGTAAAGCTCCAGGCAGTGTTAGCTTAGCTATAGTCTGACTGGCTCTTGGGGACTGTGCCTGTCGATAACAACGTTCACTTTCTGTGATTCAGCAATAAAAGAAGCTTTGGGCTTTGTCCAAACAGCACTACAGCTAGTAATTCCAGTGCTACTTATTTATTATTGATACCTGTTGGTGATCAATGGCAAACCACCAGAAGCCTGCAGTGGGTAAGGAGCTAAGCTATTTGAGCTAAATCAGATACATTTTATACCCTTTATCAATTACAGTACATTTGGCACATAAAATAAAGATAATGATTCTCACCGCAGTTAGAAACTAATGGATTTCCTCAAAAAAACATCCATAAACTGTAACATCATAGCATCTTCCAGTAAGACAAATCCGGCCCACATCTATTAGGGTTTGAATTCATGAGACTAAAATATCTGAAAGTTCAGCGACAAACAGATACTTGATGACAAAGGTCCAGATAAGCAAATAACGTGACAGAAGGACGACACTTACCTTATGCTTAATCAGTACAGCCCATGCCTATAAATAAGACTTGAGGCAGAAAAGAAATTCGTCCTTCTCTGTGCACATGTCTGCAAACATTGGTTTCCTCATCTGCCTTTTTAAAAAAATTAATAATAATCACGCAGTCACATCATTAATCAGGCCAGAGAGTGGCAATGAAATGACAAATCCGTCAAAACTCTTCATAAATACATAAACGTCTATAAAAGGACCTGCTACGGAAGCTGCAATGGTTCATGTTAAAAAAAAAAAACCATACAAACAAACAAGCAAACAAAAAAAAACAGGTTACTGAATGACAGTAATTGCTATGGTATTATTCGAGTGCTTGGGTTGAGATACTTTGTTGGCCCTGCTAGTTACTGAGTCCTGCTACAAGATATTGATAAAAGTCAAAGGTCCTGATGAAATGCATAATCCAATTCTGAATATTCACCGTGCCTAAGTGCTTCAACCTGTGTTCAATCTAAACTGACCTATGAGGCCCAAACACAAATATCTACAGCCTTTTGAGAAAATATGAAATCATACGAAATAGATGCGTCGGCATGTCTACTGGCTGAACCTGTCTGGAATAAGTAAAACAATGGAAAAAAGAGATGGTTCTCATAGGAATGTGGGTTAATATGTGTTGGTGGTATCAGCCCACATACTATATGAGGGATATATTAACCCACATTCCTCTGAGAACCATTTCTTTTCTCCATTGTTTTACACAGTATGAGTCCAGACATGCGAATGACTACAAGTGCATTCATTCATACGATGGATTTTCTCAAAATCTGTAAAGCATATCAATCCACAACCAATATATATATTTTTTTAATTCTCCTGGTCCAACACACACTGACTCATCTACCCATTCACCCGCATGATCTCTCCATAGAATCAAATCTATCAATAAAGAATGAAAAAGCATGGGCAGCAAGTTATAAGGTTTGTAACTTAGGCAAACCTTTCTGCTGCAATGCATCATCTTACACTGTACTTCTAGCATGCTAGCAGTTGCCAAATAAACCACTGCAATATTGATTGCAAAAAAGGCAGAGACAAAGAACACAGACATGCAAGTTCTAATAAGATTTTCTGTCACATTATCCTGAAATAGATCCTGTTGTGGCTCTAACCTTCAGAAATTCAATAGAATGTAACCCAAACTAATTTAATACCATACTCTCATTTCCACCCCAGTTACTGAGGTAGTGCAAAGTTAATACAGCAGCACGGCGGGGCGTTTCGGCGTAGCCTTTTGACCACCTTCCATTACAGCATGCACAAGTTCCTACAGTTTTATTCTTCACATCCAGCGCAAAGTCCGGTGTAGTCATGGATTATCTTTAGCAAAACCCATTCCAATCATAAATTAATCACTTCCTCACGGACTGAAAGCTATGCTTGAGTTATGATAATACAAACCATCTGTCAAGGTCAACATGGTCACTACATGATCATTGATTTATTGCATTTACAACAAGCATATTCATGACTGAAATATGATACACTGCTCAAACCCTGGGGGGGCAAATAAAAAAAAATAAAAACTATGGAGGACTCTCAGTAACGTTACTGCAACATGTTTGTCTTCAGTGCTTTAGTTTGTATTGTGCAAATGATGATGCAAGATGGTTTACCTCGTCATAATTTAATCAAACACATTCACTGACCTAATTAAAGCAATTATGATGGAAGGGCTCGGTAACGAGCAAGGTCAGAATCAGATTTGTCTCTTACTGCAGACTAGTGCACTGTGTGCATCATATCGCACTATGATATGCAAATAATATGCGCCCACATATGTATTCGCTCAGAATATATAACCCCAAATGAAACTGCCTTTTACAGGGACTCTTACAGCAAACTACTTGCACAGGAGAAATCCCTCTAATGAGTGGTGTAAACTTCTCTCAGTGAGGCTCTGACACTGCTCCAAACTTTACCTGCGTTAAGCGTGCCGGTGATGAATCTGAAGAGGTACCCGGCAAACTTTAGGATCTCCCTCTTGCATCTCTTCCTGCAGCTCATCGCTGAAGCTGTTGCTTGCTGTTCGTTTCTCTGTCGGCTCTGTGTCAGAAAACTTTCCACCCCCTGCAGCCGTGATCCCAGCGCGAACACTTGGCCTGCTGTGTTCGTGTACAGGAAGCGGCACGCTCATATGGCGCTGCACGACATTGCTTGTCCGTTTATAAGTATTTCCCAGAGGTGCTGAGTTCTCCTTCTTTCTCTCCTTCAGAGCTGCGCTGGTCTCTCAGCCCACTGTAGGCTCGGCTCTCGCAGCTGTCACTGCGCTTTCACACCTTGTGCTCCAAGCTCTCGCACTCTCTTTCTCTCACACACATACACACACTTTCGTAGTAGTCTGACTGCTCATGTGGCTCAGAACCATCTGTAGTGCTTTCAGCCTCCCCCTGACCACTACTGGGGAGGAGGAACCGGCACGGAGGGAGGGAGAGAGAAGGAGGGAGGGAGAGAGAAAGAGGGAGGGAGGGAGGGAGGAGCAGGAGAAGAGAGGAGAGGGATGGAGAGGAGAAGGGTGGAGGGAGAGAAAGAGTGGCACTTGGGAAAGCATCAACGCTTATGAATCAGCAATGACGGGTGATAATGGAGCTGTTCTGATAGGACACCTCGACTTATTTGCAGTACTGAGTTGGATGAGACAAGAAGAGAGCAACTAACTCTTTAACTCAAAGGAGGACCAAAGCTCTGACTGGAGACGGCTGATCAGGCAGGATGAGAGAAATGGAGGCGTGTGCATTGACAGATGAGGCGAATAAAATCCTGCATTAAAATTAAAGCTGATTACATTTACATTTATTTGCATTGATCCAAGGAGCAGATGATTTTGTTCACAGCGGCTTACAAACAAACTGAAAAAGTACACATCATACCTGTTTACAAATGAACCATTAGCGAGTTCAAGCTTGTTGTAAGTAAATAGCAAAAGTGGCGAACAAACAAGAGGGCTCCCACATGAGCCAAAGAGCAGTTTAGTACAAAATATAGAACCATGAGTGAGCATCTTAGTACCAGCTTGCACAAACCGATCCGTTTTCATTTTCATCCAGGTTTCTGCGCATGGTTAGCATTCATTTTGGGTCTTTATGACGTCACGTCTCAAACAAAAAAACCTAAATTCAAATGCAATCCAACCACGTGCTTGTCTGAAAGTGTTTTGTCAGATTCTGTGGATCACCGATGTAGTTCAAAGTTAACCCAGTAACAAAAAAGCACATACCTAAATAGCACCCAACACACACACACACACACACACACACACACACACACACACACACACACACACACACACACACACACACACA
>JAQLOM010000001.1:11734802-11750698 GCA_030068315.1 Chrysichthys thysi
TGTGTTTGTTTTGGATATCCGAAAATAAAAAACAATTTTTGAGAATCATGCTTGAGATTTGTAACTATAGCAGCTACACGTCGCAACATTTTAACAATGCGCACGCATGCATTTTCAGGTTTTGTTCATTATGTTCATTCGTATGACTTCATTAATTAGTCCTTTGTCATAATATTCCATGATAAATCCGTGTTTTTCGCCGCTCGCTTGTGGCGAGACGGGTGAATCCCCTACCCATGTTTGGTGTCGTTGTGAAGCGTAGTTCCTCTACTTCCTGATAATTCACATGGAATTCCCGATGACGTTTTTATGAACCAACGAAAAGCGAGTTTCCAAACCCCATTAGACGTGGTCGACTTCAGTTGGATGTGACTCGGTCATGTTTTATCTGATTTCAACAAACACAAACCATGCCTCATTTTCAAGGTCTTTAGACGGACAATATGGAAGTAACAATAACTCACTTTTGAAAATTGCCAGCACAGGTCACATATTTCTTTTTCAAATGTACTGTAGTAAAAAGCATGTTTATAAATAAATAAATAAATAAATAAATAAATTCAAGTAAAGTTCAGATCCTCAAAAAATGTACTTAAGTACTGTACTCACATAAATGCATTTCATTACAGTTCACCCCGGTCAAGCATACATGATATTTTGCTGACAATTTCATACCATAAATACCATGGCAATCCCAAATTTGAAAGGAAACTGCGGCTAAATTGTTAGTTGCAAGTTTACTAGCTATCTTACTTCAATACTTGGTAGCTGTTTGTATCCAAACAATATGACAAACATAAAGACGTCACTGTGGCAGGTGACATCAAATTCCTAAGCCTTATTCCAGATGCCAAAACACCTGGCCTTTCTGTGCATGGTTCCTACTAGTGGGTTCTAGTGGGTTCATGGTCATATTGCCATAAAGAAAATAAACATTTTGGATCCTCGTCTTGCGATTTCAGCTATTCTTGCTACCATTTTTTATTAGGTTTTCTTCACTATTGAAGTGTGTGGTAGAAAAAAAGCCGGTCGACACTGCATACTACAAACTTTCACACGTTTGAAACACTTTAAGCCAGAGGATTTCAAAAAGGATTTCAAGTTTGAACTTGCCAGTATCGAGCTAAGATTGGTAATCACAGAGGACACAGTCCCTTCAATCTTTTCAATCTGGACTATTGCCAATCAGATACTGATTACAGAAACATCACTGCCACTGAAAAAAGTGGTAAAATGTCTAACTTGCCCTGCAGCTCAATTAGACATGATGTGAAGGTGATTTCAAGTTTTAAGAGGCTGAGTGGGTTGATATGGCTCTTTTAATCTCTGATTAATGGAAGTTTGGTCCAGTGATACATGAATACAGATAGGACATTGGTTTGTTTTACCCCCTGTGAAATGGCTTTGATTTAATCACATTTTACGCTTTTATCAACATTCCCCTATGATGCAGTGTTTTTTTTGTATCTAAGTGAGTTTTTCTTTTTGCTTGAGTTATTGAAAATGATATAAATGCAAGAACATTTGAACAATTTACTGAATAAAAACATCAATTAAAAATCGAATCGGCTTATTTTGCCTTGATTTTGTCGCCCGATTCACAGTGCAGAGATAACGTTATTAGCAGATACATGAAACCAAAACATTTGGACCAGGCAATAGTCAAAAACCATGAAATGGGAAAACAAGTAGAGATGGACATTAACTAGGAAAATCCAAATAAGCAGTTAACTTCCAAATAAATTCAGGTTCAAAATAGAGTAAAGATATGTAAATCACAGTACCCGCCAGTAACCACAAGAAACCATACGAAGTTAGGGCAAACAGTTCATAAAGGCATGTACTAATTGTGATCAGGTCTGTATCGTATGTCAGACAGTACAGTATGGATAGGTGAGCCTGGGATTGGTGATTCAGCAGGTGACAGAGTATGAGATCTTAGGTGGCAAGGATATACTAGGAAGTAGTAGTGCTCAGATCTGGAGTTATCTATCTGAGAACTCTTAGTCAGCCCTAGGACAAAGAGCTGGACACTATGGTCTATATGTGTGAAGGTTCCTGATTTAGGACGTGGTCTAGGAAGTCCAACGTTGGGATGCAGCAGTGTTCCTTAAAACCATATCCCTCTCAAATAACAAGGCTCAGGTGTCTTTGTCTGTGGCCATCTACAAAGACATCCCAAAATTTAATAGACATCATTTTGGAAAAATTGTATTTCTAGAAACTTCCTTCTAGCTGCTCTGCTCGAGTAGCCAAGTTGATGGAGATACCTCACAGAAGTACCCCAACTCACTTGGAGCTGCTCTGCAACATCAGTGGCCTTACAAAGGGGATTTTTTTCAGCAATCCGCTTGACAGTCTAAAGACACCTGGGCCAAGGTCGACCTGAGAAGGATGCTGTTGATTCCTTTCCTTTGATTTTGAATTGTACAATCACTCTGTTGACTGTGGCAAGAGGAATCCCAAGGTTTTGTGCAATCATACGCTGGTTAAATCCATCACCAGACTGATCCACGATACACCCTCTACGAAAATCACACAACTCTTTTGCTTCTGGTGTTTGTGGCATGGCTAGTTGCTATAAAGAATTAATATACTGTAATCTGAAATGAAAAATAATAATATATTAACAAGTTTGAAGCACCGGGTGGTGTCTGCATAGATAAGACCTAATGGGAGTGTCTATTTACTTTTGGGATGTCTGAATATAATGGTTCTGACAGTGCAAGATGGTTGGCCACTGATTGTCTAGCAGTGACGTTGGTGTGTCAACCAGAAATTAACTTTATCGGCAAAGAAAAAAAAGGCTTAATAAAAGAATAGTAGAAATTGGGTAAAAGGCAAGTATAAAAAACATCACTGATGCATTCAGTGATCTTGAAGAGCCTGATGTTTTGGGGCATCAGCTTCTGACCGCTCCACTGCAGATAAAGATCCCTGGTGGAGATCCATGTGGTCCCTTGTCTCGGTATGATGATGGGCAAACTCCTTAATAATACTGAACCATGCCAATGTACACAGATCAGAGAGGAAGAAGTAACATAGCTGCCTCCAGTGCTCATATCCATCTCGCCTCACTGACAAATAGCACGTTAGAAATGAACAGTGGGGGTCACTTACAAGAAAAGTGGTGGACGAGTACTGAGAAATTATATTTAAGTGAAGATAAAGGTACAAGATCTTACTCAGTTAAAAGTGGAAGAATGCAGCCACAAAAACTAAAATAAAAAAAAGTTTTTACTTACAAATTTACTCAAGTATTAAAAAGTAAAAAGTACATGTATTTAACTGATGGAATTAAGTTAAATGTCATAGTTTTATCTAAAACTACATGTGGGTATGATGGTCAGGTGTCCATAAACATTTGGCCAAACTGTGTAGTACAGGGCCGGATTATCCATATGGGCCAGTGGCCCGGTGCCCAGGGGCACCAACCAGTGGGGGGGGCATTTTGCCGTCACCGCCAATCCCAGAACCTTCCTGTATCACAATTGCCCTCCAAAAATCTTCTGCAAACGGAGCCAAAGGGTTTTGTGTTGATACAAAGCTCTCTATTGTGGCAACAGAGAATGTAACATTGGCAAAAGGTATTCCTATGACAAATTACATTGTTGCCCCCTTTTTATTTATCTGCTGTGTCTATTAAATAAAGCAGGATAAAGTATCCATGTTAACGTAAACAGCAGCAAAGGGTATAAAAAATGTTCATAAATCATTCCACTCGGCACTAAAATCTCTTAAAGTGGACGTTGAAGCATCATCTAAATAGGATTGCAGAGCAGTTTTTGCCGTAACATGGGTTGAAATAGCCCATGTTGCATTTGGGGCAGCCTTGAACTTCCCTGCTTTCAGCTGCAACCTCATTCAGATACTGCCGTTTTGTCTTTTCCTCTCTCTAAACAGTACATTACCCCTAGAGTTCAAGGCTCCTTGGAAATGTGTTTTCTTTGTTACATTTCCTGGGTTTTTTTGTTGTTGTTGTTGTTTTTTTGCTGCCACATGCAGCGTTAGTTGGTGGCTGCATTTGAGGTGTGTCAACCTATTTATTATAATCAAAGACTAGCATATACAACACAAAACAGGAGGCATCACACAAGAGACTCAAATACGTTTAGCAGCTTCACTACTGAGTGTTTGAAACGTGGTGAATAACACTGTAATGACACAATTATGGGAATTACAAGGGAATGGCGTGTATTTTTAGCAGCCGGATCAGCGTTGAATGTACATTTTCATCCCATTTAAATCAGAATAATGGCCCCTTGCTGTGAATGTGCTCCACTGAAGAGAGTGTAAGAGGCCTCCCTGGGGTCCCAATAATCACAGAATTATCCTCACACTGCTACTGCCTTTTGTTTATGGAAGGACTTTTTTGAACCCTACTAAAATCCCTCATCAAAATCAGCTGCATGGCTTCAAATACTATCATTCCAAATACATTGCTCTTCAGGAGAAAATACTTTGCCTCTTTCTAGGAATGCTGTGGAGTCAAGGAGGAAATAAATGCAAGCGCTGGTAAACACGCCAAAACATTAGTTGATGCACGCTAGAAAAGTCTAGCTTTGATTATTCGCAATTAAATCACGACACATAATGATTGTGACTAATCTCCGAGAAGGTACTACTGTTGCACCACTATAAAACACTGAAGCAGAGTGACTGTGTCATTATGTGTAATGGGGAGTTCATTGGCATGCAGGTCCTCACAGGTAAGTGACAGTCATCCATACAGCTGAGGCGACGTGCTATCAGCAGAGACACACGCTGATTTATGGTTGAAGGTGCCACGCCAGCGGGGGTGTCCTAGAGCCTGCTGCAGTTCAGAAGAGATGGATGCCACCCCGCATTGGGAGCTCTGGGGTGGCCGACACAGAGGAGGAGTAAGGCTCAATCTCCGAACCCAGACAAGAAGAATGAGCGCAGTGGCTGTAAATGGCTCCAGATGGGATATACTGTTTGATGAGATGTGTCAAGTGGCATAGAGCAGGCTCATTGATGTGTGTTAGGGGCTCACACCAATAATAGCATGACTATCCCTTTTTACAAGTCGACCGGTAGTCGAAAAATAATGGTCGGCTGGTCATCTTTCCCAAAGCCAAAGCAATACTGATTCAGTAACTTGCTGTTTTATAGGGCGTTTATGCCAATAACCATCTGCAAAATATGTCATACTTCACTTTAATTAACAGCCAACATTACAAACATTACTAGAATACACATCCATCCATTATCAATACCACTTCACCAGTCCCAAGTGACTCTGGGCCAGAGGCCCGGTACACCACGGGCAGGTCATGAATCTGTTGCAAGGCGAACACAGAGACAAGCAACCATTCACTCTCACATTCATACCTTCCTTCAGTTTTGAGTAGCTAGTTGACTTAATCTGCATGACTTTGAGTTTCGGGAGGAAACCCATGCAAATTCAGAACAGAAAGGCCCCAGGCTGCCACCAGGTTCGAACCCAAAACCTTCTTACTGTGAGGCAAAGGAGCTAACCACTGCACCCCTCTGCCACCCTACCTCAAGTAGAGGATTTTAAAACCAAAATTACATTCAGTAATTCACCTTCATTGATATCTTCATTCTGGTCAGGGTCATGATGTATCCTGAGTCTATTCTGTTAAATCCTGGCTCGAACCCAGGAATACACCCTTGATCGGACACCACACCTAGGGGCCGTTTCGAGTAGTCAATCTACCTATACGACTTTTAGTGCAGAAAACAATACAGGGTTTTTACAGTTTCTATTTTCTCCAAAAAGCAAGTTATCCTGTCTTGTAATTTTCACATGAGGTCTTTATCTTCCTGCCCCTAGAAACAACCGTTTGTGATGTGATTGTCTATACAGTATGTACGTATTTCAGATTTGAATCTCATGGTACATACTGTTTTTTTTTTTTAATCGCATCCTCGGAACAGGCCCAATCCATTAAAACAAAAGTTTTCTCAAGGACTAGCAGATGGCCAGAAAGGTGAGGAGCTTCAGGCCTGCTTTACCATGGAGCTGAAGTAACTAGTTGACGTTCTACATCAGACCACTAAGCTGCCCCTGTAGCGGTGAAGCAGGGCTAAGCCCTCGGGACAGCATGCTATAAGCATCCTCTTTGTCCTTTACATCCTGGCCCCGCTGGCAGACAGTATTTTATAATGCATCACCTGCTTGCTAATGCACTTTGTACTTGCGTCCTTTCTCCAGCACGCATGCAAGTTGACAGGCTTAGAAGTAATTGCTTTCCATATCTGTATGTCATATATTTACTAGCCATTTATAGTTTTATCATTCTGTATGCGTAGAATGAATTAATGGCCATAGTTATTACTTTCATTCATACTTCTCATCATTCAGCATATATGGAGTATAAAACTGGTTTACAGCCTATTTGTATCAGGATGCATACTATAACTACCGTGTACAAAAGCAGAAATAAATGTCAGTTGGAAATGGGCCTGCAAATAACTTTAGTGATCTGATATATACTGTACCTGCCCTTCAATGTTTAAATCTATCATGCTACTTTTCTGCTTCGACCAGTCTCTGCAGTGCAAGCTGCTCAGAAATCAATGCGTCCCCATTGCTTTTGTCTCACTCGCCTCACACACACACACCCATTGGACAGAGGAGCGACTGCTCACCAGAGGACATGGGAATCAATTTCCCTTATTGAAACGAATGGGGGCTCACCACTTAAGCTGCGTATTTTTGTCCGCCCCCTTGTTATCATAATTAACCCTCCCTTTCTGAATCCCCGATTCCTGGCCTGTGCTGTTTCCCCACATATGTTCCGTGCATTCCTTTTAACGTAATGAAAAGTCCTTGCCTGCAGGTAAACTCTGTATGATTTATGGGATCTCCGACATGCAAAAGGTGTGCTGAAACCTGAGAGGATGCATTAAAGACGAGAACAGGTCGATGCTGGGGTATCCCCTTGATTTTATGGTCGTGCAAGATGGACCGAGCATCCTAATAAACGATGCATTAAAAAAAATTTTTTTTTAAAAATCGGTACGAGGACGCAGTATAAATTTTGCTAGACAGTGCCAGTCTTTATCCCCGTACATTTGGCACTATTGTCGTAATATTGGGAGCGTAGCCTGATTTCTCACGAAAAGAAAATCCCTTGTAGGTTATCTTATCGTGAAGTGCTGTATTTAAGGCTCTACGGCGTACCCTTTTGAATTTTTTCTGCCACTCTGATTGATCTTAAGCTTGCAATGAGCAATGTAGAAGATCAATACTAAGCGAGAAAAAAAAAATACAGGGTCACATCACAATGTGTGTGACCTCCAGATTGCTACTATATCTGTCATCTGACACCTCAGACCACTCCATCTAATGGTCTATGTATAACCACAACACAAACTCACCTGAGACTGAGGGGAGCAGCCCACAACACATAAAATGACCTTTGTAAGCAAACATGCTATCAGAGTTCTTTTCACTTGAACGAGCATGCATCCAACGACTTCGATATTGGCTTGCTGTTTTTGACATTGATATTAATTTGAAAGAAAAGGCTCGGTTTCGAGTGCTATGTTTGTCTCTCTCCTTTAGCATGTGAGCAAGACGGAGCCTGAAAAAGATCCCTATTCCTGCCGCGCTTCTTTGGGACGTACTTTATGATAGACTTAGGAAAACGTGTGGCTTCAGGAGTGAAGCAAGGCTACAGAACATGAGCACCCAAACAAACACATGGGAAACTAGAGAGTTGTTTTTGTGAAAATGTCAGGCATGTGTGCAGATAGACCCCAAGGGGCAAGAGCTCCAGCCTCTGCCCTTTTGCCCTGACACTTTTATTAGTACCTACCCTTTCGCCCGGCTTGTATGATAATTAGAATCTATAAGGCCTTTGAGTGACTCCTGGAGCAAAGCTGCAATGGCTCAGACTCAACTGGGAATAAAGCGAGTTTGGCCGGCTTGTGTTCCGAGAGCTTCCATTCACCTAAACAATACAGAACGTGAAGATCATAAAGAGATCTCGGGCTTTTTTTTTTTTTTTTTGAGAAACATACGAAGGCTCACCCAGGTCACTGAATTTGCACATGCTGGTAGAGTAAATCTATGGAAAGGTACTTATCAACATCACCTTCCATCACAAGCGACATGCATTTACGCCATCGTTGAGCCCAACTCTCCAAATACTCTTTGGGTCCCGTTGACAGTCTCTCACCCGTGTTGTTTGTCGTTAATGCTCCAGGGTCCCTAGTTTGATCAGGTTTCTGTCTGTGTAAAGTTTCCCATGAGTTTCACATTCTCATGACAGGTCTGTGTCCACGTGGGTTTCCCTTGGGTTTTCTGGTTTCCTCCAACGTTCCAAAACATGTTGAGAGGTAAAATAAACACCTAGGTGTGAATGAGTGTGTAAATGTGTGCCCCCATGATCCACCATGACCCCGATCAGGATGAAGCGATTACTGAAGATGAATGAATGAGCTCTTTGGTGGGAACACAACCCCTCCACATTGATCTATCATTGGTTAGTGATGGAACTAAGCGTTCAAATAATGGGGGCACTGCATGTAGGAGTAAGGTGGGGGTTTGCTCAGCTTCCATTTACATGTGCAAAATGTTTTTCTCTTCCTCCAATCCCTTGCCACCTGCACCTCTCTTACTCTCCTTAGTGGGTTCATTACAAATGGTCAATTTGAAAATGGAGTCCAATGTCCCCAAGGCCACTTGCTTGTCAAATTGAAAAGGCACAAGGACGAGCGGTGCTCGTGTCATTCCATGCCTGGAAAAGGAGAGATGAGAGAACATAACAAATTCCGCCTGTGTGACAGCGCGCCGCCTGGTGAAGGGAGGAGGTGAGGAAGGAACGAGAGGCGGGGAGGCGGACTTGTATCTCCAGCATCTCGCCTTTAGCATTTGTATCACAAGTCTCCACAAAGCGCCAATGGATCATTGCAGTCAGCTGGTGTTAGTGGTATCGAGAAAAGCCATGGGCTGTCACCAAGTGTAGGCCTTTCATATTTTACCAGAGACAGCGTTTCCTCACTCCCAGCCTCACTCAAATCTGCTGCCTCGATTTTGAGGATAATATCTTCAAAACCTCTCGTCCCTCCCTGCTGAGAGGCGCTGTCTCCTCCGTCGTGTCATTCGCCGGCCGCTTGAGGAATCACCACACAGTCATCCTCCACTGGCGGATGTGACACTGTTCATTTTTCTGTCAACTGCAATCTGGAAAGTTTTTGTTTCTGCCTGGGTTTGTCGCTTCTGATCAGTATTTTAAAAGAGCAAACTCGGTTTTTACTCCCTCCCCTAACCGTCGGCAAGGTTGCATTTATTGTATTCTTATAGACAGTTTAACTCTGACAAAAAACAGGTAGTTAGTGGAAATTCTGTTTAACATGCAAGACGCACCGTCGTGAGGATAAAGCTGTGCAATTTCGTGAGTCACTTTTTTGTACTCCAGTCATGACAGCATATAGCTTCTGCTACCCTGTGATTCACAGCAGAGTGCTTTTAATGTGTTAAAGCATGGGAAGCGTTTTCGACTGACGGTTCCCATTTTTTTATCGTTAAGAGGCTTACATACTCAGATTCAACTCAAATAATATTATATACATACGTAAAAAAAAAAAAAAACCCTCATAAATAGTAAGAGAGAAGTGAAATCCTGAGTGAGTCAGAGTTTTCAAAATACATCATTGCTCATCGGAATACTTGTGCTGAGAATTGAATCTCAGTTTAATTCTCAGTTTTGCCCTCAAATGGCTGGAGTTTACTGGAATGGAAGAAGAGTATGGTCCCCTCGTAGTCTGAGAACATGTCAGTTGACAATACCTTGTGAAAGGTAGAATGTAAAAATATATACAGTATACAGTCAGATTTTTAAGACACGCATATCTGCAGATATCAAATTCAGAACAGGTTGATTCAACTTTGAGGGGAAAAACAGACATTAATAAATTCAATACAGGACAGGGCTTTGTAGTAATCATCACGTCTCCATTCTTAGCACATCTGAGAAGGCACATTAGCGCATCATATGTGATCTCAGAGGATGTGGTCTAGCTATAACCTCGGTGAGCCTGCTGCTGCTGCTGTTGCGGGTAGTTAATGTTTCTATCCATACGTGATGGGAAAGAACCTGAGAGGAACCTCGGAGGAATCGTGTTGCACTTCAATTTATCTGCCTCACACTCCTCACACACGCTGGGAAAAGGATTCATAGGCTTGCCAGATAAGTCTGTGTTGTCCACTGCTATGTATTGCACCATGTTCTGGGAAGAAATCTAATGGTTATATCTATGGGAAACGTGCGCAAATTTTTGTTTGTTTGTTTGTTTGTGCATTTTTTTTCTGAAATTCCTTGATTATGATATTCACTTGTTATGAACTAATAAATCATGCAGAAATGTTAGGATTTTAATATGGAAAAGACTGCGTAAAATAGGTCAAATACATGCTTTAGTAGTGCAAAAGAAAGTTAATTCATGTGAGGGATGGTTTATTCATTCATCTGTAGTGACTGCTTTTTCTAGTCAGCCCCAGAACCATGAAATGTGAGGACTGGACATCAGTTCATTACAGGGGACCGACCCCTCCCCCCCCACTTCCCCCACACACATATATATTCACACACTCATTCACACCTAGGGGCAATTTAGCGTAATCCAGTCCTCCTCCCGGCACCTTTCTTAGAGGTGGGAAGAAACTGGAGAGCCGGATAAAGCTAACACGGACCGAAACCTGAGCTCAGGAGCGAACTGGGGATCCTGGAGCTGTTTTGCTGATTAGTACAATATAGCACCTGAATATCAATGAATATTTATTCTATGCGATGCACAAATTGATAAGGTATAGACAGACAGCCTTGACAGGGGCTTCTTTTGGAGACACAAGCACAGCCCCCACAGCCAGATGTTAGAGGACAGACAGGAGATCGCCTGGCACAAATAAACTGCAATCCACACTCAGGCAAGCGCTGTGGTCGTCTGTCAAGCAGTGCTGGGCAATTTGAATGCACAGCATGCGTCTGGACTTCATCAGCATGGAGCGAGGGTTTAGATTTCGCTATTGTTCCTCTCCTCCTCTTCACTGATCTACTGTCACTCGTTTGCATAAAGTGGCAGTTTGATAGCTGCTTGAAGAGTGCTGGAACAGAAAACCTGCAGGTAAATGAAAACGCTGCAACGCCAGTAAGGCTGGATTAGAAAGTTCGCTGTTGATATGTGATGCAATGGACTTAATATGTTTACAAGGAAGGTGGCTCTAGGTTGTCTATAAAATGTGCCTTTGATCGTGGCACAGATAGAGGTCTTACATGTGAAACCATCAAATCTAAAAGGGGAAAATAGAAAGAGAAAAAACTCAAATGCTTTTTTTTCTGCCATTCAGCAACAGTGTCCAGTGTTGTTCCAAAGTCTTTACTGAACACTTCTTGACCTTTGCCTTTGTCACCTATAGCATCGATTGCTCAGTCGCTTAGCAGAGGCTGAAAGACCTCTGACCTGACCATTTAACCATTTAACCCTGTGGCTTTAAGAGAGTTTCACAAACATTGGGTCACTTAGCCATAATGCCTTCTGTCTCTCATGCTTTCACACACACACACACGCACACACACACACACACACACACACACCTTTCATCCACTCCCATTCCCCAAAGCCCATAAGATTTATTACCCTTTAAATGTGCCGTCACTGAATTAAACAACAATGCAGGGAAAATGTTAGTTGGTATTAGTCAGCAGGGCTGCACTCACTAAATATAGCCAATGATAATTGTAGCGACTCTGTCGTCCTCTGTATATGTGATGGAAAGACACTGTAAGGGTCCACTCACGTGTCCAAGCTAAACAATTTGTCCTGACACCCTCATGGAAAAAATATGAAAAAGGAAAACGTTGTAAAATAATATGTGAGAAGTATCATGACTGCAAAGCCATCGTCGTGCCAGGGAGCACAACTACAGCACAAAAATGTAATTTCATATACAAATGATCAAAAATGGAAAGCGTGAAAGGTTGACGTTAGATACCGTTGATATAACTGATACACAAAGAAAACATTGTGGTCTGGTAAAAAAAACAAAAAAACAAAAAAAGAACAAAGCGATCACAATCTTTCATTACCTAAGAGGGTGGTTAGTAATTACTTTCACAGTGATCTATCAAATCATAGACTTTTCTTTCTCCTTTAAAGACTCGAGGGAAGTGCAGCAAAAGGGCACTTTGTTAAAATGGCAAAAAAAAAAAAAAATGCAGCTTTTAAATTTGCTGGGAAGACCTGAAATTTCTCTTTTATTCCCTTTAGGTTTCTGATGTATTATTCATTCATTCATTCATCTTCATTAACTGCTTTATCCTGGTCAGCTTGCAGAGCCTATCCTGGTATTACTGGAGGCAAGGTGGGAGAGTTCTGGTCCATTGTAGAGCACCATGAACACCCTAGAGGCAAATTAGTGTAGCTAGTTCATCCATAAGCATGTCTTTGTACACTGGAAGGAAACTGGAGAACCCAGAGGAAACCATTACAACAGTAGCCAGAGTTCTGGATTGAACACGAGATATGGAGCAGCAGGGCTACCATGCAAAAGAACTATTCAGGCACAGTAATTTATACAACGTTTTAAACATCATCCATAGTGCAGTAATATCCTTAACCCTGTAGCACTCCTGGGGTCATATTTGACCCTAACTTTTATTTCACCCTTATATTCAACCCACTCACTGCATGATGGACATCCCAGAAGGTCTCATAAAGACCATTTCAAAGCATGTAGTAGGAAAGGGTTCATTAGAAAAACCACCTGTTTTTGTGTTCACTGAGTCTGTATCATCATTTTAGCCAATGGAGAGATTTTTCCTTTGATAAGTTGGTCTGGGTCTTCCAGGGTTAAGACAGGATTACTCATTATACCACATCTACTAAACCGTACGCATGCTCTCAGTGAAGCATTATGGTTTGATCTTTAAATAAAGTTACATACACTTTTCCTTTCTAAAAAAAAAACAAAACAAAAAAAAGCGTAGCTACTTTCATGAGAGCAGTGCAGAAATACAGAAAGCAAGAGAATAGATGGTATAATAAACAGTCTATTTTCGAAAAGTTTCAGGACTAGATGACATTGCGCATAAGTGAGCTTGACCAAAGATTGATGCATTTCCCATTGGGGTTAAGGTTATAGTAACATTAGTCATGAAGGAGACTCATTGAGTGATGTTTCGCACATTCAAGAGAAGGAAAAAAAGCAAGAAAAGTGTAGTATTCTATAAAAAAAAAAAAAAAAAAACGTATGAAAAGAAATATGATAGAAACACACCCCCCCCCCCCCCGTGCTATTTCTCCACACTCTTATTCCCTGATGTTGAAATCAAATTTCAAGCCTTTTCTTTTCGTATTCCAGCCGAAGCAGTGGAGCTAAATTACACCTCTGTATAATTAATCCACGTCAGCCCAAAAAAAGCTGATTTAAGCTACCTTTGATGATGCAATGACTTTTTATTCTCTCCTCCATCCTGAGCATTGTTTGGCCTTCAAAGTGAAACGTGTTAAGCCCTTAGGAAGCCATTTCTTCTGTGCTTTCAAGTTTCTGATACCCACTAAAGAAAGATATGAACACTCTATAATTGCAGAAAAGGCTACACTTATAGTGTTGACTTGTGACATTTTTAATACGACATTGTGCATAACTGCAATTCTTTTTATAGGACGTTCTGCTATAGGTTAAAGCCCGGGTGCAGTATTCCGAGATATGTGCAAGAAATTGAGCGATTATTTAATTGACTACTTTTTATTTGCAGCACATACCACAGAAAAGCAACTCCCTGAAACACAGCACTGAAATTCACCTTATATATTATTGATTCTTTTGACTTTCCAGCCACACTTCCGGTATGTTAAACCAATGCATCTTTTTGGCATTTTCTGTATCAGTCTAGGGTTCAAATCCAGTATGTATTCCTCCATATGAATTTTATTAAGTGTGCCAGAACTGTTGAGGTGATGGAGGTTAAATCCAAGACCGGCTGTAGCCTTATATATATATATATATATATATATTTATTTTATTTTTTTCATTTAGTGTCTACCCAGATCATGAAATAAAGTGACAGCGTGCCTCACCAAATCTTTTACTCTCTCAGAGAAACCTTTAGGGATTGTACCCAGAACATGCACAATCCACACACAAGTTCTGAAAGGGAATATAAAATTAGCAGGAATATACTGATAGATATCCCTGTGGATTTCATTTCCTTGACTCCCATGCACAGGTGTTACCGTGACCTTATTTCAAACACGAGAACTTCGCTACCCTGCTCCCATTTTTAGCTCTGCTTCTCTTGTGTTAAAAAAACAATACACCTGGAAGGACGAATCTGAAGCCAGACAAAGGGCTGAGAAAGTGTGGCGTACAACTTCTAAACCCCATTTACACTTAGAACAGATAATACGTTCCAGTGGTGGCGCCTCAATGGATGAAGGATTTTTAGTCTCTTTCTCTACCCTGGCACTCATTTAGAACTTATTAATCTCATTACTGGCCCAGTTGTACATATTTAACATTTTTGGGTTCATTCCCACTTGATGACGGCAAGATGCAAGGATGATGAAACCATGGTGCTTTACAATACCTATAAAAAAAAATTGCTGAAGCATATAGATGAGGTCTAAATGGCTGCAATCTATCAAACGATTACAGCAATTAAGTTGCAAGACTCGAACGAGACAGAATCTTTAATGGCACCTTCAGTTTCGGTCCTTAGCACGCCCATAACTCTAAGGGTCCACTCGTCACTTTAAGGAACTCCAGCTTAAGACCCAACTTTATCTCAATATGTCCAGCACTTTTGTTTGAATTAATGGAATTCTAAGGCATAGTGAACATGTAATGGAGGACAATAGGAAAAATACGATACCGTCACAGAAGGGCATAAGAAAAGATAGATTTAAGAAGGGGTTGGTACGTAATGGAGCAATGGACAAGTAGAACTAATACTGATATAATTCTCCAGATTGTTCTATGCAGGACTTATTATTAGTTCAATAGTGGGTTTGTCGCTCCAACAGATAAGTGTTACAAGTTCAAGCCCAGTGAGGTCACAACCATCTGTAGCTAGGACTCTAGGGAAAAAAACTGACCTTTCTTTAGGTCGAAAGGTTAGCATACTGTCTCTCGTCGATCACAGAGACACGTGCCAATCGTGGGTGTCTGTACACTCAGGTATAGAGCTGTCCTCCGAGTGTATTATGGGGTCCCATGACTTTGCAGTTTGAAAAAGATGTGGAGATTAGGCTTCACGTGCCCCAGAGGATGCACGCGTTAACCTTCACCTTCCATGGTTGGTTGCAGGGGTGAGAGCTGGATGGGGAGTGAGAATTGACCAGGACATGGAGAAAAATCCATCTAGCTGACCTAGCCTACACATTTGTACTTTTAAATAAATGGATCTCTCCGAGCCCAAATTAATGAATAGTATAAACAATATGTTGCACATTTTATTTGCACTTGACTTAGCATCGACACCTACCTGGACTAACACAGGCAGTGCGAAGTGGTATAATACAAGCAACCATCTAAGTGGTGACAAGTGGTCAGAAAACGAATAATAATAAAAATGACTCTTTAAAGCATTTTCTGACTTGAAACCTCATATTTGGGTTGGTGTCCAAAATGTTGTTAGTATTCTGTAGACGTCCTGTTATCCCTGTCTACTGTGTAAATTTGCTAGATTATATATACACTGACATCGAATATTCTAATATAACATAAGGTAATATGAGATTTTACATTATGTAATATGAGATGTTTGATGTCCATTACTGTGCAGAAGTCTGAAAACTCGACGTCCTTATAGAAATTTGAGTTATAGTTTAGAAAGAAATTTGGTAGGAAAACATCATTATTATTATTATTATTATTATTATTATATCATTATTATTATTAT
>JAQLOM010000001.1:11750798-11765496 GCA_030068315.1 Chrysichthys thysi
AGTTTAGAAAGAAATTTGGTAGGAAAACATCATTATTATTATTATTATTATTATTATTATATCATTATTATTATTATATCATTATTATTATTATTATTATTATTATATTCTATGTTACAGCCAGATTTTTCCCCTGGAGGCAGCTTGGAGCAACCTACCAGCTAATTTTCCCAGATACAGTAACTGCACCTCAGCGTCTCTAAGTGCATTTAGATATTTTAAACACTAAGGCTAATTATGCTGTGCACTAACTTTAAATTTGGTTGTTTTACTGTTCATATTTGAATTATTGTTGATGGCTTATTTGCCGTACAGTTTTTCTTTAGAAGTGTCTAAGACTTGGACAGTACAGCACACTGGCTGAGGGAGGAAACCTCTTTTTTTTTTACATTAAAAATGTAGCCTTTTAGTTAAAAATGTAATCTTTTAGTTAAGGGAAATCCTTTAACTTGAGGTTCTTCTAATATAAAAATGTCTTGTTTCCTTTTTTTTTTTAACTCAACAGGGAGCTCTTAGACGCGCAGACATTCAAAGGCTAAGGGGTTTTTTTTGTTGGTTTTTTTTTTTTGGTACGGAACCATCGCTTTACTTGGCTTTTTACTTTATAATTTATATTTAACCCAGGCTTGGTCTTCTGTAAATGTGCTATTGTAGTTCAGTGTAGCCAGAAAGATACAGAGAACCACTTTCAGTCTCTTAACCCAGGCACTAAGGATGGGTGCAGAAGAGATTTTCATCTATGCTAATGTTTCATCAAATCAAAACACAATACGTCTGTAAAATTCCCACCTGGTGTGTCCTTGTTTCTCTGCCTTATTGCTTTTATTAGACACAAAACAAACAAGTTGTGCTCATACCTACATTGTCCAACTATGCCTTATGGCAGCCTTTTAAAAAGCCAAAACATTACAGAAGATATCGGTTTGTAATCAATAAATCATGTCAAAGTTCACAGCATTGTGTCCTAGCTGGCCATCTTTGGATGGGTTTAAAACATAAGAGTAGGAATAGATTGCTAGCCTTAGGTAGGTGAAAGAAGGCCCATTCCCCATGAGAGATGGATTAAGAGAGCAAGTGGAAATGAATGATCAGGCTTTAAATAGCCTTTTGGCTTTCTTTGTCCTTTCCCATTCTGTTTTCCAGTTGAAGGATGGGTTGACATTCAGCTCCTGCTACGTTTCCTATTCCACTGGACTTTAACTTCATCATTAGTTTACTGATGTCTAAACCTAGATCAGTGTTCACCTACCATAGTTAACACCAGACTACCACACAACACCACACGAAGGTCTGCTTGATTAATATAACAGTGATCCGAATAATACACTTTTATCTCACTAGGCTGGTTAAGGTAAACATAATGGTAGGTGGTATTATTATTATTATTGTTGGTGGTGGTGGTGGTGATCACATAGACGCTTAAATTACAAGGAAGATCAATATTTATAACTTAAAGTGTTGAGATAATGAGATAAATGACAAGTAGCTTGTAGCCTGAGAAGTTACAATTGCACCGTAGCTTCCAAATGCCGGCCACGCCCATGTGCATGAACAAACACAACTAGGACAAAATGACTATCACATTTATCAATTTAGAAATAATTCGATCATTTTGATGAACAAGGAAAGAATCCCACTCCTAGTTGTAAACTTACTTAAAAGTGTACCTGTTTACCTGTTGAAGCATGCACTAGTATTGCGAACTTACTGTAGGTCTGTGAAATTTTAGCACTGATCAATTATGCTGAACTAATTGGCGAAAGTGTTATAGCACATTTATATCCTTCCCTTTTCTTCATATCTTCTGCTGTAGGTATCAAGTAAATTCAGTGTGACACAAAAGGCCAGCGGTGGTTTCCTGTCTTTTCAGTATGCATGATGACCAAAAACAATGTGCACACTTGTGCATAATGTACAATTCCTCATAATAGGAAAGATACTGGGCTATCTAGTGTTGGTAATATTACAGGATGAGAAAGACGTACAATCGGTGAGGGGACCACTTTTTTTGGAAGCAGGTTTCCCAACCATATGTGATAAAATGACCATAAAGCTAAATTTAGTTCTTTGAATGACATGAACATGGTGTAACTGCTTAAAGGTCAGTTATGGGCAGTATTTAAAGAGTAAAACACTGTGACTTTCCACACATGAGCACGTGAGCCAGAGGTGTTAAGAGAACTATAATACAGCGGCTATAAATACACTCCAGTCAACACCATCCCAAAATACAGCAAAGCCATTCATCTTACAATATTTCATGCAGAAGTGGAATGGAAGTCAGTAATGGTTGAATAATACACCCCTCTATTACTTTATATGGAAATGTAGCCCTTGGGCCTGGCATAACAAATGTAGCCCGTTTTAATTTCTGTTATGGTAAGTTTCATTAAGATTTATAATGCAGCCCAGAGATCGATCTTCATAAAGGGGCCATGAGAAGTATTATGGCTAATAATGCTTTTGTTGGATTTATTTCTTTAAAAAAAAAAAGAAAAGAAAAGAAAAGAAGAGAACAACAAGAAACACATAGAAGCCATAATACAGATTTCCACTGGCTTCTAAACTCTAGCGGAGTTCAAACGCAATCACGAAGGGGAAATCTGTAGAGCATATCATTGCACTTAAACCTAAATAAACATAAGCACACTGCATGCTTTTGTATCTGTACACCGGTGTGGAAATTTGTTTTTAGCTGCAAAAGCAGCACAAGCGAGTAAGCCTTGTTTTGGCATGTTTAAATGGGTCTGGGTAAGAGCGATGAACATGCTGCTAGAGCACGCAGATGAAATGAGTTTGGGGGGCTTTGAGTTTTTCTGCTTTGGTTGGAGAGACTAGAGGAGGAGAGTGGACACATCAAGATGAATGGTGAGATGGACACTACTCTTCCATCATCATCATCCAAGTACGTGTGTGTGTGTGTGTGTGTGTGTGTGTGATTGTGAGTGGATGATCTAGAGAGAGAAAGAGAGAGAGAAAGTGCTATTTAATTGCAGCCTTTTGTTTTATTCTCTAAAGATTTGGAATATTTTCCAGGCTCTTTGCATTACCAGTTAAACCCCCCCCCCCCCCAAAAAAAAAGAAAAACAACAACCCATAAGCAATAAAAAAAAAAGCAAAAACAAAGCAAAAAAAACCTCCAGCAAAATCCTTTCTATTTTTGTATTTAATCATGTAAATAATAGTTTTACACACCATTTCATTATTTTTACAAACCGTCTTTTATGGTTTTGTTTACTTTCATCTACCACATTTGCATGACACTCTACTATTTATGTCCTATTAAATAAATAATGTGATTTCATGTTTATTACGTTGTACTGTACATTATTTAATGCATGAAGGTTAGTTCATGGGTGACATTGGTACAGTGGTTAGCACTGTTGCCTCACAGAAGGAAGGCTCTGGGTTTACTCTGGGAGCTCCGGTTTCCTCCCACAACTCAAAGACATGCGGATTAACTCTACATTTCCCATAGGTGTGGATGTGTGTGTGAATGGTTGTTCGTCTTTGTGTTAGCCCTGTAATGGATTGACGACCTGTCTAGGGTGTACTCCGCCTCTCACCCAAAGTCACCTGGCTAGATTGGGCTAGATTGGCTCCAGCTTCCCCATGACCGTGACAGATGAAGGATGGATGTTCATTCATTCACTCATTCATTTTTAATCTTGTGGTGGATCTGGAGTCTCTGAGGCTCCAAGGAACACACCATGAACAGGAGACCAGGCCATTGCAAGGCACATTCTCACCCAAACCTAGGGACAACGCATTACACAGACATCTGAAAAGTGAATAAACACCTCTCATTACACTGTTTTATCTATGGAGACACCACTTGGTGCGTCAAACTTGTTAAGAACTTATTATTTTTCATTTCAGGAATCAACAGCTTCCCACTCAGGTTGGCCTGGACCCTCTGACAGGTGTCTATGGACTGTTCAGCAGATTGTTGAAAAAATCCCCACTGTAAGGCCGCTGATGTTGCAGAGCAACTTCAATTGAGTCGGACTACTTCTGTGAGGGATCTCCATCAACTTGGGTTCTGTGCTAAAAGGAAGTTTCTAGAAGAAAATCTTTCCAAACTGATGGTGTTTGGTTACTTTTGAGATGTTTGTGTACAATCCCATTCATCTACCTGCATGTTTTTGTGAGTTGGGAACAACCCAGAGTAACCCAATAGACAGTAACCCAAGCTCAGGAAAGAACTGGGGACCCTGGAGCTGCAAGGTGGCAACTCTACCCACTTTATTCTGGTTAGGGTCATGGTGATTCCCAAGTCTGTCCCAGGAAGGTTATAAGATTAGGATAGGTGGGAGATTTCACCCTAAAAAGGACACCACACAAATGCACATTCACACACCATTAGCAACTAATTTAGCGTAGATAATTCATCGGCCTGAATGTTTTTCGATGATAGGAGAAACCAGAAAATCAGGGAGAAACACAAATGAACATGGGGGAAGCATGCAAAACTCTGAACAGACAGTATTCTGAGCTCAGGACTGAACCTGGGACCTTGCAGCTGTGAGGTGGTAACACTACCCACTAGAATTTAGAAATATCCCCCTGATGAGGCAAACGAGTAAATGTAGGATGTTCAGGAATTTTATAAACATGGTGAACTGAACAAATACTAACAGCTACCTCATAAGGTGCATGACAGTAACAGACTACTATTTATTACGCCTGCTTAAACGCAGACGTCTCAAAAATAAATAGACACCCCGCATTACACTGGGTTTTTATGTGGACGCCACCTGGGGCTTAAAATTTTTCATTTGGGATAATAGTATGCATATGTCCATTGCGATTAGCCATGTCATTAACGCTCAAAGCAAAAGTTGTCTGATTTTTAAAGCGAGCGTATTGTGGGTCAGTCTGACGGTGGACTTAGCCGGCGTATGATTGCACAAAACCTCAGGATTCCTCTTGCCACTGTCAACAGAGTGATTGTACAATTCAAAAGCAAAGGAAAGAAATCAACAGCATCCCGCTTGGGTCGACCTGGACCCTCCGACAGCTGTCATCGGACTGTCAAGCAGGATGTATAGCCACTGATGTTGCAGAGCAACTCCAAGTGACTCAGAGTACTTCTGTGAGGTATCTGCTTCGATTTGGCTACGACGGCAGAGCAGCTAGAAGGACGTTTCTAGAAATAAATTTTTCAAAAACGATGATGTCGATTTACTTTTGAGATGTCGGTATACATCTTCCATAAGCTGAGATGAAAACTGGTTTGATGCAAAACAGTACACAAGAGAGAATATGCATCAGTCTATAACACCTGATTTATTTTTACAAATCCTCACAGAGCACCTCAGTCTTTTCCACACACGTGCATTCTTACAGCCGGTCAGGCATGCGGAAAATGGGCTTAGGGAACCCATTCGTGTGTCGCCTGCTTCCTCAGCCTGTTCAGACAGAGCCTGTCGATAACTAATCCTAACCTTTTCCCATCCGCAAAATTGAAAATAAGAATAAAATAAAATAGATGGTGGGTGTTATCAAGGGCAGTGCGGATAGGCTGGAGGAAATTGTGTCACTAATGGATTTAGTGCTGGAAAGGTGGAAATAAATATGATGGCCCTTGCTTGGGGTAGCCCTTTCAGTTTTGCAAGAGATTCTTCCACCCACAAGGTGTCATTCTTTCTGCTGGCATCACCCACACCCACCCACATATGAGGGATAACATCCCAGGAGCATCCTTGTGAGCCTTGGAGGAAGGTGTAGATGAGAAGATGCAATGGTACGAATGCTGGAAAGGACAACCTAAGCTGAAGCGAATGTTTATCTACCCACGTCTAGTCTTCCAACTCACTGGTTCGTTCAGGGCTTGCGGGAATGGAGTTGATATCGGAGTGCCGGTTTACCTGTGGCCTTTTCTCTCTCCGCTTCACAGCAGCCATACCTGTTAGAGCTGGAAATTACCTTCTCCCAGGGTCTCCACGCATCCGAAACATGCTGCATATATTTGGATACCATTAGGCCTGGAATTCCCATGGATAAAACGCTGCCTAGGCATGAAACAAAACTGGCTCAGAAGGCAGATTCTATGTAGGTTAATAAAGAGATGATAAAACTAAACTGATTTTAAAAAAAAAAAAATAATCCAAACAGCCCAAGTTAATTTATTCAAGCTGAAATTTTCTGCTACCTCAGGCTAGAGTGAGCTGCTCTTCTGATAAACACACTGCTCTCCATTTCTGCACAATTCCCTTGAAGTTTATTTATGCACCACAACAACACCCCAATATTATAATCGCGCCAGCTGATAGGATAATATTTGCATTTCTTAGAGGAAAAAAAAGCAAGACTTTCCCTGAAACAAAAGTGAAAAGAATCCATTTTAAAAATGCTCAAGATAATATTTGAACCAGAGTTACAGTACCTGATGACACACACACACACACACACACACACACACACACACACACACACACACACACACGCACATATATGATATAAACAATTAGAGAATCACTCAATAACCTGATTAAATGATAACCATTGGTAATTAGAAATGGAAATAATATACCTGATGTTTTATTGTACTGAAATAAAGGTGCTTTGGGACTGCTAGTATAGTGAGGTGACAATGCTCCAGGGTCCCGGGTTCAATCCTGAGCTCGGGTTACTGTACGCGTTTCCTCTGGGTTCTCTAGTTTTCTCCCACCTTGCAAAAACATGCAGGGAAGGGAACTGGCTTGGCTCCTAGTTGTGAATGATTATGTAAATGTGTGTGTGTGTGTGTGTGGGATCTGGTGGACTGGCATCCCATCTAGTTGTATTCCTGCCTCATGCCTAGTATTTCCAGGATAGGCTCTGGCTCCACCAGGAAAAAGCAGTTACTGACATTAAGGCAGGAATCAATGACTGTACTTGTTCAATGTGATTATTATATATTCCAGGAAATAGAATTGCTTTAAAAATGGCCATACAGACAACACTGCTATAGTTAAGCATGTCTAAGGCCAATTTGCCCTGACCTATATATAAAGCAACCAATGCTATATCAGACTGGTTGGGAATGAATATGAAAGGGAACCATCTGTAGTGCAAGCGACAGATCAAATGCTCAAAAAATGATCAGTTAAAATGCAGAGTTCTTAGATAGTGAATCAGCTTGT
The DNA here is from genome assembly GCA_030068315.1 of Chrysichthys thysi. NCBI lineage: Eukaryota > Metazoa > Chordata > Actinopteri > Siluriformes > Claroteidae > Chrysichthys > Chrysichthys thysi. Next base: position 11,757,926 of record JAQLOM010000001.1, read on the forward strand.
AGATATGCAGTGTGACAGGGTCATCTGATCTCGCTCAGCGACAAAATGCTCCGAGCAGCTTCCTAGATCAATCAGCTCCCTGAACAAACCAAGCTGGATTTCCATCCGTCTCAAAAATGCCTCCGTTGAAAATGAGTCTTATTTAAAATGGCAGGCAATTGGCCATCGTCATCCTCTTATGTTTTAACAAGTAAATAAGAACGAATATAGAGTTTGAACTGAGACATGAGCATGGTCAGGGAGCATAAGGCAGATATAGTGGATGTCCTGCCAGATGCCACTAGAGGGGGTTTTTGTATCCAGCTGATAAGGCTGAGTCCAGCTCTAATCCTTCAGAAGACTGTTTATTTTTTTAAATTTTTTTTGGCGGAGGGACGGACGGGATGGAAGACAACTGTAAGCTCAGAACTTCAGTCATCCTCCTCTGCTCAATTTTTGACCTGATTGCATTGCAGGCACTTAGTGGTGCATGTGGGAGAAAGCCCGAAAGCAAAGTCCACTTTTATTTTATGATATCTATCGACGTGTTTCCCATACCCTGTTTTCAAATCTCATTCGAACTCGTAGGGAATGCCTCTTCAGTGCAGACACATATGCAAGCACATATTTCGCAAACACACATTGTCACAAGCCATTAGTTACTCAGTGTGTGATGAGACTACACCAGCTTAAAAAACCAACAAGCCAGCATGCTAGGCTGTTAAAAGATGCATCCAGGCTCCATGCTGAAAACTCTAACCAACCATCGTACTCCACAGCACACTGGCATCTCTCACAGGACCTGACAAGCCTTATTTTCTCCACTCTGGGTCATTTGGCATTGCCCTCTAGTGGTTATCTGTCCTTTATGCAGCCACTTTCCAGCAACAGACAGAAACTGTGCCTCCAGGCATCCACAGCTTGCTTAATTAATATGAGTAATTATTCACTTATGCAGACAGAGTGGACGTTTTGTTCACAATCGTCACTTTTAAAAGGAACAGCTTGTCCCTGTGGACGGCAAAATGTACCAAGAAGTGGGGGAAAAAAGATGTAGAGAAGGGTGGGGGAGGAGAATGGATATACATCGAGTTATTTTTTTGCTCACAAGTCCAAGTCAAGGGTCAAGTCTTTCGGCCCAAGTTTCTGTCAAGTGCTGCATTCCATCAGGTCTGCTTACAGGCATCTGTGACCATATGTATGCGTAAAATTGTGAAGAGAGATACTAAAGATATTAAGGGAGGGAATGACATTGAGTTTGTCAGATATTTCCTTAATGTTAATGCGAGAAAACATTTTTAAAAAATAAAGCAAAGTTGTTCACACATCCTGGATTTTCTGTTCAAGTCCAAGTTGCAAACTCGTTTCTAGATCTCTGGTGTTTAGTTTGAACAATATTTAAAAAAAGAAAGAAAAAAAAATCAATTATGCATGCCACCAACACAGACCATAAATGTGGATGGAAAGTGACCTGATCGAGTGTATGGCTGTGACCCACCAGTTTACAGCTTACACTGATCTTTGACCCACCTTTGGTTATCTTATCATAAATGTAATTCAGTTAATTGACTCTTGTAAGTGTATAGCAATACATTTACACATCCAGGAAATCGGCAAGAACCATTGAATACAGGCTAAAGTGTGTAAGGAAAAAAACAACGTGGCGTACTGATTTCGAAAAATACTCAGTGACAGGGTGATAGGATGCCAAGGGAAGGGGAATGTTCCTGTTATATAACTTTACAGCAGTGATTAACAGTCTGTCAATCAGCAGCTTCTTTTTTAAAATCGATTTTTTTTTTTTAGATATAAAAGCTTGTCATGTTACCAAAAAACCCAAGTCCTCCATCCGAAATGTACGGTGTAACTGTAACAGCTTCACTTCCAGCTTCATGTACTCTGCTAACACTGGAGACTCCTTCCAAAAAATGATAAATAAATGTCTAATTACAGAATAAAAGTCACCAAGTCAACAGTTTGGCTTTAATGTCTCAGGCATGATGTTATTGAAGATTAACTGCCACCTTCTGGCTCATCAGATTTAGGAAATCAGTAGCACTGTGGTATAAAAAAATGTTTTATGTATGATGTAGATTTACAAATCAATTCTTGTTAAAGCCTAATTTTTACGTACTATATTCAAATGAGCTATTTTTGTGGTTGACGAAAGAGTATGTTTGTATCCATGTGTGTGTGTGTGTGTGTTTTTTTAAATTGTAGTATCAGTAGGCATGTCATGTGTGTGCACACAAGGCATGAAACAGGAGTGTGTGATGGAACGTGAGCAAGCGGGGGAAATATTTAGAGGAGTGCATATGTCTAAATCGTATGAAGATCACTGCTCTAATAATATGTAAATATATTTCCTATAAAAGAGCTTTATGTCTTATGTACTTGACAGTGTAGTGAAGATGTGCCTCCCTCCCACACACACCCATAGCAACTCTGCCACAAACACAATGAAAAATGTTTTCCATTTTGCCACCTGCATCAAGGATGAAGTCTCCAAAATACCTCAAATCTGTCCATCTGTCAAAGTGTCACTGCCTATGAATCATCAGTTGTCTTTAGAGCAGTGGAGTAAGACAACTAACCCTCTCGAAAATGCAAAAGCAGACCTCGAAAAATGGAATTTGATGGAAGGCATACTGAGAACAGCACACAGCAAGGCATCCTGGCAGAACGGCTTGGGTGAATATACAGACTAAAGTTATCTTCAGAGGCACAGGCGATCAGCTCTGAAAGGAAGATTTTCCACAGCTGTGATTCTTAACCCATTAAAGTCCAAACATTTTATTCAGTTATTCACTTTAAAGCATTTCACTCAGCAACGTATATGAATTATTCAGGACTTTACAGTAAAAAGTATGTAGACAAGAGAACGAGAATGTATTCTCAGCCGCTTCAGTAGGAACACCTGTATGCCTGCTCGTTCGTGCTACTGTCCAATCAGACAATGCAATGTATAAAATCATATACATCAAGGTCATGAACTTGATTTATTGTTGACGTTCACATCAAGCATCAGAATAGGGGGGAAATGTTATCACAGTGACTTTGTTGGTGCCACATGGGGTAGTAGATCATTTGTGAGCCGTGCTGGCATGATGAGTCGGAATGAGGAAATGTTCAAAAGTGAGTTATTGTTACTTCCACATTGTCCATCGAAAGACCTTCAAAATGAGGCGTGGTTTGTATTTGTTGAAATCAGACAAAAAATGACCGAGTTACATCCAACTGAAGTCGACCACGTCTAATGGGGTTTGGAAACTCGCGTTCCATTGGTTCATAAAAACGTCATTGGGAATTCCACGTGTATTATCAGGAAGTAGAGGAACTACGCTTCACAACGATACCAAACGTGGGTAGAGGGATTCCCCCGTGTCGCCGCGAGCGCGCGGTGAAAAAACACGGATTTATCATGGAATATTACGCCAAAGGACTAATTAATGAAGACATACAAATGAACATGATGAACAAAACTTTTCTTGCTGTTTTATCGTGGGGATCAATAAATGAGGGCTTTATGGACTCATTTTTGAGAAAATCTCATTTTGACCAAAACCATGTTTTGCCTCTTAGCTCATAATTAGCCTACACGCATTCCGACTCATTTTGCCAGCACGGCTCACATTTCAAAAACTGCTAAACTCCCGGTGTTTTCCATGTACTAAAGTGTGTAGAGTTTACACAGAGTGGTGCAAAAAACGCAACAAAAGAAAACAAAAAAATCCAGCAGTTCCGTGGGCAGAAAGGTCTTGGAAATCAGAGGAGAATGTCTGAAGTGGTTGAGTAATTCACATAACCACACTGTACTAACGTGTTACGCAGAAAACTATTTCAGAATTCCCAACAGGGTGGATGGGCTACAACAGCAGAAGAGCACATGGAGTTCCACTACTGTAAGCTAGGTACAGGAATCTGATGCTAAAATATGTCCAGGTTCAGCAAAACTAGCTAGTTGAATACTGGTGTTAATGCATGTCTGGGCCTCCAAGAGTCTTAGGAGTGTTTCCATTCTCAGATTGAAAATCTATAAATAAAAAAAAAAAAGAGGAATATTTTCTACATGTCATGATTTCTAGCTTTTCGCAAATTCTTAGGTAGCAGAATCATCTCAGAAAATTATGCTAAGTCTTGGATTTATGCATTTCGTTATTCTGCAGAGCTCTGCTATGCCCTCTCTCGCCATGTTGCTAAGCTAAAGCATCAGAGTTGTATACACTGAGTTCTTTGCTTTGAGCATTTCAACTGTGCGGAGCAAAAAATGATAATGTTCCCAAATTCCCAGTGGGCCGTTACCTACTCGCTACTTATGACTGACTCACCCGCTGAACTGAGGTTGGCACAGATCTCATAGACTTGCTTGTTTGGGAAAGTGAAATTGCTCCATTGTGAAATAACGAAATGTCAAAACAGAATTTTGGCCTTCGATCTAGATATAAGCACCATTTAGCACAGCTTCTGGTTAATATTATGAGCATAAATCCATTTTTAGGTCTTTAAACTAATCTATACCTATATAGATCATCCATGTTCTTTTTCTCTCGTGTATTTTGTCGGAATGGGAACTCAGTCTGCGTATGATCATCCTCCTCCAGTTCTGTACTGTCATTACTTCCTGTTGACATGAGCTCTAATAGGTCGAATAATGCAGCTCTCATTATGATGTTGTAAACACCTCACTTTTGGTACTAAATCTATCCTGTGGTTGTCTACATACACACATTTAAATGAGTGGAATTAATTATTGTGTTCAGCATGACTCTTTTTCTCACAGCGGGGCCCAAAAGTCTCAGATCACCCTGAAAATCTGGGATTTTTTTTTTTTAATATAAAATCGCAAATAAACAGAAGATGTGGGTATTTAGAGATCCTTTTGGAATGAAATGTTCAATATCTTGAATTAAATGCACACAAATTTGTAACATTGACCACGTTGACTTGTACTCCTGCCTAATCTCTTCCACTGAAGCATATACTGATATGACACTACCATGGATTTGATCAAAAATGCATCATAAGGTTTTGCACAAACTTGTAGAGTCGAGAGCACACAGACATTAGAGCACAAAGGGGACAAACCAAATACGAAGAAACTCTGAAATGTATGTAAATATTTTAATATTACTTTTTACTCAAGTGGTATCAGGCTTTTGGACCCCACTGTACATGATACAAAACAAACCAAATAACAGAAGAAGAAAAAAAAAACTTATGATGTCATTGTTGTTTGTTCAGTGTGAAGGGAATTATATCTGGCAAACATATTACTCATTATTTTTCGAGACTCTTTTCTCTCTAGCAAATATAAATCCTCATCAAACCTGCTGTACATGGCAGAATAAAAGGCACACAAGAACAAGTGAGCTTTTATTTATTTGATGCTCATGTCCATTGGCACAGTCAGCAGGCAGGAACATAAAACTTAAACAAACAAAACAGAAGCTTTTCAGCTTAACCTGATCAGCTTCGGCTTTGCTCAGCTCATAGGCACACACGCTAACTCGTTGTCACCACTCAGACAGACACAGAGAGAGAGAGAGAGAGAGAGAGAGAGAGAGAGAGAGAGAGAGAGAGAGAGAGACATATGACAGAAACAGGGTATCAAGCCCTTCTGGCTTGTTTCCTAAAATCACACCCTGCTGCGACAATGCCGTTTACTCAGAACTCACGACTATAAAGTAGAGATATGAAGAACTTCACCAGTGGGATTAATTCATTACATTGCTTATGATGATGTACATCAAAACTCCTTCGTCAGCATATATATTCTTCTATCATATATAGATGTACACCAAATACTCCTCCTGCCTTCTCGCAATACACATCTCCTCTGATTTTTATCATTTCTGTTACATTAGAAGATTCAATTTAACACTTCTTGAATAAGCTTTCTAAAATGTTGCAATACTCTCATAAGTTGATCAGAAGCTCATAAGTTCCTGTAAACGCAGTTGCACATATTGACTATAGGATACAGCTATAGAAGGGAAATGATTTATAATGGCACTCTCCAGTGTCACCCAGACGAGGACGGGTCCCGTTTCGAGTCTGGTTCCTCTCACGGTTTCTTCAGATCTTCATATGGTAGTTTTTCCTTGCCAATGTCGCTTCTGGGTCTATCATTAGAGGTAAATTTATCAATTATAAATTTAGATGCAGAATTTATGGAGTTCTGTAAAGCTGCTTTGTGACAGTATGAAACGTTAAAAGCCCCATGCAAATAAAAGTCAGTTGAATTAAATAAAACATGAGCATGAAGTGCAAAACCAAGCAGCTGGTTTGATAGCTAAAAGGCATTCCAGCAGTTATGGCTCTGTGAGTTGTAAGGTGAACTACTCAAAGTCACCTTTCCTCAGATTGGCTCACTTGAATTAGTGTATGACAGCAATATAATGAGCCAAAAGATTTACATGCACAGACCTTTCAAAAAGGGGAGGACCCAAGTCTCGCAAATGTAGTTTCATTCAAAAACCTTTGAGCACTTTAATTAATGTATGACAATGACAATTATGTCAGAAAACTGGAATAACTGTTGCAAAAAAAGTGTGCACATTGACCTTGAGCTAAAATGTACCCCCCCCATTCCTTCCTTTCTAGCTAAACTATAAAGGTAACATTACTTTATCCTTTCATATAACAAAGAGAACGGGAAAGTATACCTTTTTTATGTAACTGTATATTTACAAATGAGTGGTTTTAATTCAAACAAATGACCCAATTCGACAGCAGTGTCAAAGACATGATGACTAATGCTTTGCCTGGCGCGGTGCCGCAAGTGATTGCTTTTCTATTGCATCAAAATCATAGATTCATAGATCATGATAAAACTCAGTAGCCTGAACACCTTTTTCATTAGTGACTGTGAGAAGAGAGCTGAGAATCGGCTCTAGAGAAGACTGATGTGTTGAACGTTAAGCCTGCAATGCTTTTGTTAGTCTTATCTGTCTTCAGCTAAAGACAGTTTTGGCATGTTTGGCTTGTATGATGCTTATTTTCATATTAATATTCATGCACAATGAATAGTAGACTTCAAATTGTGATGCATGTTTTGGTTGGGTTCTCTGCAACAATATCTGTGTAAGGGTACAGAAACTGAAATTTTGATCTGATCATTTTGCTACAGCAGATAGTCAAGCCTGTCTTTAAATCAGTCACTGAAATATTCTAAGAATGTACCTCGTATTTGTAAGGTCCAAAATGTCATTTTATTTGTAGAGAAAAGTAGCAGTGAAGACAAAACCATCTTTTGATGTAATTTTAGAGAATCTCCACACATGCATTTCTTTACATCCTTCATGTCCATGTAACACATTCAAACAGCAGGCCAGACAAATGTCCCTGCAAGCATAAGAATATCTGACAGTTTTTACCTTATAAAGACATTTGGCTGACTTACAGAGGCAAAACCAAAAAACTATATATATTATATATATACACACACATACACACACATAGAGGAGTACAGTACAGGCCAGAAGTTTGGACACACCCCATTCAGTGTGTTTACTTTATTGTCATGACCATTTACATTGGTAGATACTCACTGAAGGCATCATAACTATGAATGAACACATGTAGAGTTATGT
>JAQLOM010000001.1:11818907-11830421 GCA_030068315.1 Chrysichthys thysi
TGTGTGTGTGTGTGTGTGTGTGTGTGTGTGTGTGTGTGTGTGTGTGTGTGTGTGTGTGTGTGTGTGTGAGGAAATTAAAATGCCAACTCCACATCTGTTTGAGTGCTTCGGCACCATAGCTCATTCTAGATATGTTCATCTGTTAAAGTGGCACGGAGTGACATCCTCAAGGAGCCGTTATGTCCTGTGGAGAAGCATGAATATAAACGAGGAGCTGCCTGAGGAGAAGAAGGAGGAGCAGGAGGGAGGGAAAGAAAGAGAGAGAGACCCCTGTTCTTCAGCGGGACTCCAACCTCCTAAAAATGGCTCCTCTTAGATCGACTGGCACGTTTCCTTAAATTACCCACAATCACAAGAGAGGGGCAATTTGCAAATTTGAGGAGCTAAAATTTGCATGTCACACAAGGGGAGGGATAGGCGTCTTTTCTTCTTCTTTTTTTTTTGATCCACGGGTCCTGGAGAGGTAAAGAAATGCAGATGGTTTTGGCTTCTGGGCTCTGTACTGCGTGTATGTAAGTGAAAGGTTCGAGACGAAGCAAAAGGGAGAAAACACCTGAGTGGCGGGCCTACATTTACCTTGTAAGTAATAAGATTGACTCAGTAGTGCTCATAAATCTCGGAACATAAAGTGTATTCAGTGTACATGCAATATCCTGGAAAGTCATATACTGTACTGCACTTTCTGACCAGAGTTTAACAGCACTAACTACTAAAGATCCTAACTTTTTGCAAATGCTACATCATGAATGCACATACAGATGAAAAAAAAAAAAACCTGCATTACAATCCCATGTATCTCTATCTTTGGAAGTATCTTCAGATTTTCAAGGATGACAATCACTAGATTTTTGCATTAGCATCTATTTTTGCACTAGCACCGGTTACATCAATAGGCTCTTAATCAGGATAGGATGCATTGCCAGGAACACGACAGGCTAATACTGTCAAAATTTTATGATGACTTAGTAAGGCAATATATTAAATATTGAAACTCAAAAAGTTTCCGAGCTCCAGGATCCCAGAGATGCAGGGGTTGGCACTGACATCTCATAGCTCCACGTTTCAATCCTGAGCTCAGGTTACAGTCTGTGCAAAGTTTTTCCATCTTCTCCTTGTTTGTGTTTCCTCACACTTCCCAAAAGCATGCTGGGAGGTGTACCGGCTACACTTTATTGCCCTTGGTGTGTGTCGACTGTTACTTCAGTAAGCGCTTCCTATAGATGAACGAATGATTAAAAATCAGATCCTATATGCCACGTTGTGAAATATAAATATTTATATCCCTCCATTTCTTCAGAAGAAAAAAAACCCTCACTGTCTATTTCTGTACTGCTCTAAACGCATCCTGCTGTGTGTAAAGGCCATTTTTAATTCTCCTACATCAAGCTCTGCATGGTTGTGAATCAGGTTACTGTACCCAGATTTGTGGCATAATGGTAATATACCCTGTATTATTTCATAACTCACACGGAAATCACACCAATTTGTCTTCACTAAAACAGTGCACTCAGTCTCTTACCAGTTTACAAACTCTCTTCTCTCCTTTAACTTGTTTTTTCTATAGGCAGACAGACTAGTGGGTGGCACAGGGGCCCAGCAGGTAGTGTTGCTGCCTCACAGCTTCAGGGACCCCAATTCGATCCTGAGCTCTGGTTAATGTCTGTGTGGGGTTTCTAATGTTCTCCGCTTTCCACCTACTATACAAAAATATGTCGCTTGGTGGATTGGCTAAGATAAATTGCAATAAATAAGTGTGAATGCGTGTGTGCATGGTGCCTCACAACTGACTGGTGACACATCCTGGGAATCTGGATGATGCTCCTGCTCCACTGTGACCCCGAGCAATGTAACGTAGTTACTGAAAGTGAAGGAGTGCATGGAGATACACTGGTGTGAGACCTGGTGCCCATGTGTACAACACCGGTGATGCATTTTGGAACAAAGGTACATACACAGTATAATTAATTTAAAGGCAAGACATGCTACTTTGCTTGTAACGCCGTGCACAGCCATGTTGACTTGATGTTACTCTGTAAGCAGGGAACCTGCAGTTGAAAAGACCACCACGTTGTGATTTAAGTGACTGGCACACATGACACACACTGCAGCACAGCATAGCATGACACAGTGAAATTAATTCTCTGCATTTAACCCATTCACTCTTGTGAAGCAGGGGGCAGCCGAACAACGCAGCACGCAGGGAGCAGTGCTTGGGGACAGTACCTTGCTCAGGGTCCTCAAAGCTCCTTGTCAGTCCCGCAACCTTCCAATTGAAAGGCCAATGCCCTGACCACTAGGCTACAACTGCCCCATTGCATTGATGAGGAATTTTAAGCCGAGTCAGCATTTTCCTTTTGTTTTTACTTGTAGGAACTTGGGAATTACAGGATGCGTCGTGGAGTTCGAGAATAACGCAGTAATGCAGCAAAAATACTGCTTTAATGTGTAAACAAGGAGTATTGGTGCTCTTCATTATCATTTTTAGTGGTTTTTGCTGCCCAAGGGCCAATGACTCTGACACCTGAGGTTTTAGCTGTCTGGTTTTCCCTGCATCCCAAAACATAAATCTCAGCCGTGCACTCTGACTGTCACAAGTTTGGTGCTGTGCGGATGGCAGGAGAGAAGTGAGGGGAGGTCAGGAGAGAATAGAGCCTGGCTGCAGCTGTTTGTTGATTGGGTGCGAGTCATACATCACTGCTCTCTCCTTTAGCAAAGCACACTCCCTTCTCTGCCATCTCATTTCTCTACATCCGCTCTCAACCCTCAACTCTCAGCTCTTCCCCATTTCAAAAAGGTGTTTCTCAGATGCTTCAACATGTCAGCAGATCCAAAACTGGCAAGGACGCTGATGGGATGTAATCGCGAAGGCCACTCCTCATACCAGTCACCGAAGAATAATGGATGATGACAGCGATCAGAATTAGCATCTAGTCCTTTACGTGTAAACAGCACATACGTGCACAACCAAACATGACGCACAGAATTTCAAAGCTCGGTGGAATTATTGGAGAGAAACCTGGGCTCAGATTCTCATGTGGAATGTTGCTGGGTAAGTTGGTCACCTGTAAAGTAATGCATGTTGACAAAGACATGAGCCCAAGCCCCGATGATGCTATAATCTGTGTACAACCCTGAGCATGGGGAGACAAGACAGCCAAGTTAATCATGTCTACAGAGTCTGCCCAATCACTGGCAGGTGCTTTAATCAAATTATGACCTTGTAAAGCGTGTACTTGTCATTTGCGACCCAAGAGTCCTCACTAATGACTAATTAAGTTCATCGCCTGTTTCTTAAGTTACACCCATAACTACACTTAATGTAATGAAATAAACACCAAAAACACAGCACCGGTGAAATTCTTAGGAGACATCAATCACAGTCGATAAATTGTAATGTTTTCTTCCTTTACTGTTTGAGAACACATAATAAAAACCTGCACATTAATTACTAATTAGCCTGTGGCTACTTTATCACAGCACAAAAAAAAAAAAAGAGTCATAGCCTGACTGTCATAAGCTTTCAATGTTTTATATATCAGAAATTAGCAAGCAAAGAAAAGGACAAAAGTATTTTGTCAAAATTAAGCTGTATACCATCATCTCTATTCATTCATCAGGATCAGGAACGAGACACTATGAAGGACTGCATGTTTGTCTCCATGTTCATTCAGGTGAATGCTATTATTCCCTTTGAGGTTTATTCAGAGTTAAACTTGGTGTGAGGATGTAATATCAAAAGTGCGCACACTGGTCTTCAGATATCAGATGCAACTACACAGAGCGCTCCTTCGGATTGTGTGAAGCAGAGGACATCAGAGACACAACATCTTAACCCCTTTAGTGGGCAAAGAACCATACTTGTTAACGTCAGACATTCAAAATGGCTCCTCATGCCTCTCAGTGAGGATGTAGATCCACATGTACAGTGGTACGTTAACTTACGAGCGACCGGAAGTGAGTAGCAGGGTTGGTGCTGGAAAGAATAAGAGGTCACTTACCTTAGATTCACGCTCAAGGTGTGCGCATCACGGACTTGTGCAAGGAGTACGAGTGGAGTAATTCTACCATTAAGTTAAGTTTAGCGCTAAAGTGTAGCATAAGTTTATCGATGCATAAAGTGTAAAATAAATTTAGCGATGTTCTGTAAGCGTAAAGCAAGTGTTCAGTTGGTGATAGAGGATGACGTACGTCATGTAAACAAACCTCCTCCGACAATCTCTTCCAGAGGAAACCTTCACCACCAACGTCCGTCCTACACCTCACTGCTCCGCCTCCATCATCGCTTCTTGTGATCCTCAAGGTAAAGTTCACCTAATAAAACCAGTTTATTTCTTTAAATTCACTTTTATTATGTTTTATTATTGTTTTATACATTATTTGTTATTTATATAGTACATTTCTCTTATTTAAAAACATATCACAAAAGAAATCGGTGTGTTTTGTTGGGGGTTTGGAACGAATTATTAGTAATTTCAATCATTTTAATGAGAAAATTCAATTTGTCTTACGACACTTTTGACATACGACCTTGTTCCTGGAACGAATTAATGTCGTATGTCAAGGTACCACTGTATTAGATTATGGATACATTAACCTTTAAGTGATGGAGAGATTTTCTTTAGAAAAGCACATCAAATTAACAATATTGGCATCATTTTATTAACCCAACAACTTGTGTCTCGTGACTGCAGCAGATTATTGCACGCAATTATGTGTAGATGCACAATATTGGAAAAACATGTAATACAAAATAAGATCAACTACTATTTAATAGACTTTCGAATAATTAGGGTGGAACTGATATTTTTTTAATTGAATGACATTTACAGTGATTAATGTGAACCAAGATTATCCATCCATCCATCCATCCATTATGCATACCACTGACTGTTAAGCGTTTTGGGGAAACTGAAGCCAACTCAGCTGACTTCAGGTGAGAGTACACCCTGGACAAGCCTCCACTCTATAGCAGGGTTAACGCAGACAGACAACCATTCACACTCGTTTACCTATGGACAATTTAGAGTAGTCAACTGACGTAACCTGCAGGTCTTGGGCTGTGGGAGAAAACCAGAGCACCCGGAGGAAACCCACATAGGCCCAGGGAGAACGCGCAAACTTCACACAAAAAGGCCACAACTGTCTGACTAGTTCAAACCCAGAGCCTTCTTGCTGTGAGATAACCATGCTAACCACTGCAAAATACAAGACGCCCATTAGATTTGTAATTGTCGTATCATATTACATTTTAAATAAAAACAATCTGCTTTACTCCACATTTAATATTCACCTATTGTTTTAAAGGTTTTTAAAGGCTTAAAAAGGTCCTCATGTTTAAAGACCGTGGTCTTGACAATATTGAATAACCCAGTCTCAGACACTTCTATTCCAGAATATTTTTTTTTACTTAAGCAGCTGTGTAACCCGATTCAGAACATGAGGAAATATTTCCCCATGCAAATGTTGATGTAAATTATGAACCAACTCTGAATACAGCCCTGTGGGAAGAAGAGTGAGTTTGGGCCACTAAGAGACATGCAGATGTGCCACTTGGCTCTGAATACCTAAACAGTTGTGGTGATTCATTAAGGTTTTTATTTTACAGACACTCTCTCTCTGGGGTATTCACACATCTGCCTGCAGTATCAGACCGACAAAGATAAGTGCAATGTAGAGAGGTCTAATAGGAGAGGATGAAAACAAAAAAGAAAAAAAGAACAAGCGTTAAGTGGGTTGAGTTCAAGCCAGAATGCCTATAATGAGAGGAAGTACGAATAAACGAAAGGGAAAAGGAAGAGCAACAAAAGAAGAAAAAAAAGCCAAATGACTGAAGACCAGGATTAAAAATATAGTGAGAGATGGGCTACGAGTCCCTGAGCTGGCATCACAGGCACATCTGGCTCAGGAACAAAATGGCGCCTGTTTGAGGGACACATGTGGTCAGACCAAATGCTTCATCCAGCTCTTCTGCAGTTGCGGTCTCAATGCAACAGAGCTCAACTGAGCCTAGTTTCATTGAAGCAGTGTGCAAATTAAGCAAATCTGCGAAATGTTATTGTTCAGATTTCACATGTGGATTGTATTTTATTTCTCTCAGCAACAAAACACCAATCGCACTCTAATTAACGAGAACCTCGTCAATCCCAGCATCTGCTTAAGGCTTATTTTACACTGCACATTTTTCACCAGGACTTCACCGTTTGCTTTGAGGTCCATATGCTCCAAATGTTTAAGTGGCAAACAGGGAGCAGAATATTAGCGGGGCAGTTGTAGTTTAAAAGCATGACATAAATCATACAATTCCATAGGCACTGTAATGCAAAGTAACGTGTACTTTTATTCACAGCTCACTTTTACCCGTAGATAATCTATTAAAGACACCGCTACACGTGGCCTATTGCCTCCGAACACGGTATCTGATTTAGACCCCTTGTTAGTCTGGCTAATGTAATGAAGACTCGGGCGAGACGTTGCGTTCATGCTCGCTGCTGCGGCTCTCCTGTTTGTTGTGGCGTTTTCTCTGGTTCTTTATCTAGCATGATGAATGAGGGCATGCAGCATCCCAAATGAAGATATCCAGCCCCCACTGCCACTGTAATGAAGCACTTCAAAATAATGTGGCCAGCCCCAATGGAGGTTGCACTAAATTTGATCTCATTCAATTTTGTTAAACTATCTGCCAAGCATGCAAGGACAATGGCTTTCTTGTATAAATCACAATCTTAAAGGGCACCTAGGGGTTGTCCCTGGGGGGAAATAAATAAATAAGTCTAGATAAATAAAAAGGGAGGGAAAACGGCATGGAAACGCGCTGGAATGTTCAATAAGCAGCGCAAAGGAGGTCGGGCATATACTAATTGGTTGATAAGTACTTAATTAAATATATGTTAAAGCTGTTTAAACAAATCATAGTAATTTTGTTAATTAAAAAAAGTAAACATGGAGACAGATAGGCTCTACATAACTGTAGAGTCGTATGGCTATCCTGAAGTGGTTGTTAGCATAAAAAAAAAAAAAGAAGAGAAAAATCACTCAGTATTCTCCTCCTGTCCTACACAATGCACGCCATTGTGATAATCCACCTCAGACTAATAACATGAGGTATGCGTGCAGAATGCTAAATGGAGATTAACAGACTGAGTGCCGAATGCAGGCTGTATGCAGAAGCAATGTGCATGTTATAATAAAGCGTGAATGCCTTGGGTGCTTCATTACTTTGGAAAGTGGACAAGATTGACTTATATAATTAACACTTTCATCATGGATACAGCAACTTCAGCCAGGTCAAATTGCCCATTTAAGATGATTGTCTCAAAGGACTTTTCCGGAGACCTAAGGGAGCAGCCTCACGATTTAGCACGATCAGAATAAAAAAAATTTACTAGCTTTAATTAAAAAAAAAAAGGCATGAAAATGTGGTATCGCCCATCTGTTTGAAATATACAAGCAGGTTTTTTTTGTTTTGTTTTGGGTTTTTTTTGGTTTAAGGAAAAGCCACAGAGCGTCGAAAAGCAAGCTTGTGGTAAATCTGAAAACAAAATGATTACATATTTTGGAACAATCTGCAGGTCCTGCAGCCCTAATCAATCTGTCGATAGACCCTTTAGTGTGCAGGTGCACAGTTACAGATGGTTTTATGAAGATCCATTAAAAATAATTTAGCTCATCGCTAGGCACAGGAGGGGCTCGTAGGCTAAGACCAGAGCTTCCAACACTAGCTGCTCTCCCCCCACAGTGCCAACAGCCATCACTATGGGAACCCAGGAGCTGGGTTGGCTCAGACAAGGTAGACAGTTTCATATGTATGGGTTTGTAGACAGCAGGTGTACTTGATAACTACTTCAGCAGTTCCTCCCAAAATCATGCTAGTCATATGATGAAAACTGTACCATTTATCAGGCTTCCTCACCCAGCCCATATCTCACTGAATAAAAAAAAAAAAAACAGCAGTGCATATAATACTACAAATGAAATTGATCCAGTGAGTTATTTATAAACGCATAAGACATATTTACACCCCACCACCACCACCACACACACACAAACGGATCAAAAACATTGACGTCATTACAACGGTACCCGTCAACGGGTGGGATACATTAGGCAGCAATTGAGCAGTCAGTTCTCCAAGTTGATGTTTTGAAAGCAGGAACAATGTATAAAGTGTAAGGAGCTGAGTGACTGACAATGGCCAAATTGTGAGGACTTGGCAACTGGGGCAGAGCATCTCCAGAACAGCAGATCTTATGAAGTGTTCCCGGTATGCAGTGGTTAGTACCTAGCAAAAGTGGTCAAAGGAAGGACAACCAATGAACCATCAAGAGGGTCAAAGGCAGCCAAGGTTCAGTGATGCATGTGGTGAGCCATGACAGAAAGCGATCAGAACACACCGTACATTGCAGGTTGCCATGCAGCCACAGACCAGTCAGAGTGCCCGTGCTGACTAGACACCTTCACAGGTTCAATGGGTCAGAGTTACATCTCAAGGAGGACTTGCACAATATTAGACAGATGGTTTTAAGGTTATGGCTGATTCGTGTACACATGGTCTACGCACACTTAAAATGTGTAAACACATCTTGACTTAGCAATCTTTTACCACTCTTTCTTCAAAAAATACTCTAGAGCTGTCGAATTATGAGAGCTTTTCCTGTGCACATCTCACTTCAGGTAATAACGCCACACAGGCACTATGCTGCCCTTAGTCACAATCCAAAGGCTTGGGTTCTTTTCTCACTGATGGTTTTATTGTGAAACACACACTAGAACGAAACAAGACAAAAAACACAAAACAAGCAATCATACACTCACACGCACAGAACACTTTAGCGGTCAAAAAATCATATAAGAAACTACAATATATAGGTATGGATCATAAACACTATAAAACATTTAAGGACAGTTGTAGTTATTATATTATGTTAGTCAAAGTTTACTGAAATAAATATGCAAATTAGCCCCCAATGCCACACAGTGACGGAAACACAGAACCCTTTGCGATTGCAAATACCCATACACACACAAACCCACACACAGCTTTAGAGGTCCTGATCTAAACCCTTAGTGTGGGAACGGTATTAGAAATACAACAACATTTGGCCTCATGTAGCGCTTTTTCTAGTAAAGTTGTATGTAAATGTTTTTGTAAGCCGAAGTGAACCGTCGACAAAACACTGATTTTCCGTATACTCACATGAGTAGGATGACGAATGCTAATCACCTGTAAAGCTGAAAAGCATCTTTACAGTACAACGGGAATAATCGTGGACACCTGAAAACGAAATATGACTGCCAAGTGGTGAAAGAAGCCTAGCTAAACATGCAAACTAAACTAGCAAAGCAGATCAGCCATTACGTTACAGGCATGCGACCACAGACACAGGCCAACTCTTCCTTTTATAGGATGCAATATCTCCTGTCTACATGGTCTTATTCGTCTTAATTCAAGGGTTTGTTCTTGCTTTCTGTCTTTCATGTCATTAATACACAATGACAGAGTGCCACAAACTTTTCATTACATTTATCTGTGCAAATGAAATCAATATGCTATTTAATCAGCATACCCTGTATAGAAACTTTCACTCATGCCAATTTTACACTCAGTCAAAGTTTAGAGTAGTGAGTCTTCTGCTGGGGTGGCATGGTGGTGTAGTAGTTAGCAATGTCATGTCACAGCAAGAAAGTCCTGGGTTCAACCCGGTGCCTTTCTGTGTGGAGTTTGCATGCTCTCCCCAGGTCTGTGTGGGTTTCCTCCGGGTACTCCGGTTTCCTCTCACAGTCCAAAGGCATGCAAAGAGGAGATTAGGCTAATCGGCTACTCCAAATTGCCTGTAGGTGTGAATGAGAGTGTGAATGGTTGTCTGTCTGTATGTGTTGCCCTGCGGTAGACTGGCGACTTTCCCAGGGTGTACTCCACCTCTCACCCAAAGTCAGCTGGGATTGGCTTCAGCTTCTCCCCTGTCATCCTGAACACGTTTAAGCAGCAGAAGATGAGTGCAAGTGAGTCTTCTGCTGTGTAAACTCCTTCAAACGCAGGAGCCCTTATACATTAGGAACGTTTTCATGGATTTTTAAAAATACCAATTTGTGTGTAAAAGCTGCTACAACAGATTTAAAAATACAATAGAACAGTTTTGTCTGATGTTGGCACACTGACTGACTTTCCATGTAACAATAATGTAATGGGTCTCATACTGTACTCTCTCAAATGTGAACTCTTAGGAAGGATATGCCTTAGAAGCATTCAAAAATGCCCTGGACTGCTCCTCAACTCAAACTGAATTACTCTTGCTGCCTGCTCCGGTTTGTTGCGATCAGTGGATGTCCATATAACCCTCATCTTCCTTTATTTGGTTGCAAAGCCTTGTTTGTGGTTTTGTAGGATTAAATCATGTTTCCTCACTGTTTCTTTCCTACTGTGTCCTGTTTGTGTGTTGACCTTCTACAGTAAGTGCGTCTGTGTGATTAGGAGAATGAATTTTCCTGGTATTGCTTTGTGTATTGGATTTACGAGCCTGTCTGACTGCAACACTGATGCTTTGTGGAAAAGCTAGAATAATTAGCATTTCTACCCCATAGCCTCTGGTGCCCCATTGTTCGATGACTTCACTTATCTTTGCCGACTTCAATCTTTTGATACTAATATCAAACTTTAAGCGAAGCCTTCATACGTAGCAGAGAACTAATGACTTTATTGGCGCTCCGAATTGCTACAAGGCAAATGCAATTCTGTTCAACTGAAATGCACCATTTTAGATTTGATTATACACAGGAGACTAAGCTTTTATCCATTGCTAATACTAGTGCTAATCTGAACAGGGCAAGTAATTTTTGGTGTAATTGTGTTCCAGATAGCATGTAAGCAGGTGAAATGGGGTACTGACACCTGCGAGTTCATCCTTCCCCCAAATCCACATTCATCCAGATTAGTGCACTGCAACAACAGATGCTGCCAGGCACACTAAACCAGGCGTGCTGAATTCCAATAATTAATCTCCTATTACTTTCCATCCTGTCAGTTATCACACTAAAATATCATTCTCCAAGGACTAGGTGTAGGCTGGGATGTACTTAAGCCTGTAAATGAAAATATAAGAATCTAGCTAGAACAGCACGTGATTGCTTTAAACTCAGGACATATTTCCTTATGGGACTTGGATGTATGCGTGTTATACATTTTGTAAATACCAAATAAGGTCAGAGTAAGGGGCATGGCATGAGGTCTTATGATTTATACCACTGAGTGTGCTCTATATATTCGTCCACAGTGACATTTTACACACTGCCACGTCACATACAGCAGTGGCTTGTCCATAGGGGCATACAGTATCTCACAAAAGTGAGTACACCCCTCACATTTTTGTAAATATTTTATTAGATCTTTTCATGGGACCACACTGAAGACAGGGCACTTTGATACAATGTAAAGTAGTCAGTGTACAGCTTGCATAACAGTGTAAATTTGCTGTCCCCTCAAAATAACTAAACACACAGCCATTAATGTCTAAACCGCTG
>JAQLOM010000001.1:11868327-11881331 GCA_030068315.1 Chrysichthys thysi
GGAAACCCACGCGAACACGGGGAGAACATGCAAACTCCACACAGAAAGGCACCTGTGCCGAACCCAGGGCTCGAACCAAGGACCTTCTTGCTGTGAGGCGACAGTGCTAACCACTCAGCCACCGTGCTGCCCGGTACAAGATCATATCTGAGCTAAAGCCATGCCACTGGATAACCGATCATATTGAGAGTCTCAGGCTCGCCACATGACATTCTAAAGAGGATGTTCTCCCTAAACGCTCTTTACTGAGCTATGCACAATTGCAGTCCGAGCGCAGTAGAAATCATGAAGATCCTAGCTGGTACTTACCAAGAGGGGGAGCAGTTATCTGGGGACTGGGAGCAGGAGTAAGGAGACCTGGAGAGGGATCTGTATCTGTGGCGGGAGATAGACCTGGAGCGGGATCTAGAGCATGACCCAGACTGGGAGTTGTTGAAGTGCCGTGGAGAGATCAGAGTTGAGGGTGGTGAGACCGAGCTCTGTGAAGGCAAGCTGCTGGATGGGGAACAGGGTGGTGAGCCATCAAAGAGCATCTCCAGAGGAGTCCCTTCCCAAGAGCAAAGAAGACGCTCACGACCCACTTCTAGGTCCTCAAAGTCAGGCAGGCCTGTGTCCATGTAGGCCTCAAAAGGGTAATAGTTCTCATCCCCAGAGTCACTTTCATCTAGTGGCTGGAACCCATTTTGCTCAGTCTCACTAAAAAAGGCTTGCTGGGGATTACCAAAGTGCTTATTGAGCTCTTCCCGTATCTCCTGGTCTCGCAGCAGCTTCCTGCCAGCAGAGACGCACTCTTTAGAAGTTTTGGCACCCGGTGCAGGACTGTAGTCCTGCCCCTGAGCTTCCTTGTCTGGACAAGCCTCCTGAACCATGGGGCAAAGACCCTGCAGCTGCCTTGCCAGAGAGGAAGATAAGGGACTGGTGGAAGACAAAGAGGATGTGAGATTAGAGAAGGCAGGCATGGTCGAGTCTTTAGGTTCTACATGCCGGCCCTCTACAGGCCCAGTGATCGTGGCAGCCAATGTGGCATTGTCTCGTTTTGTGCTTTCAGCCTGGCAATAATCGTGATCACCAAACACACGGGGCATGGGCCGCTTGCCCCGGCACTCTTCTAAGTTTCCCAGAGGCAGGACAGAAGATGCCTTGCTCAGCTGGGCATACAGCTCAGACTTCTCATGGCCCTTCCTGCTGGAGCTACTGAATGGAAGAGAGCTAGGGCTTCCATTGCTCAGCTTGGCCTTCTTGCTCGTCAGGGCTGAAGAAGCTGAAGACAGCTTGGTTTTGAGTGATACTTTGAAAAGGTTCTCTTGACTGGCTTTATGAGGAGGTGTGGTAGGTGGTGTCAGACCTGCGCGGAAGGAAAGAGAGAGTATTTAAACTTATAACACAGGCATATGGTCCTCACCCAAGCCATTTTACTTAAATATCGACTAAGTAATGAAACCATACAACACCCGCCAAAAGAGCACAAACCGCTACTGATTTTGAACAAGTCTCTTTCTAAGAAATGTATACATATTGCAATAAAAGGGGCAACTGAATGTGCATAAAAATGCTTCTGTTTATTAGAAACGGCTTCTTTAAGTTCACCGAGAACCATCATAAAATATCTCTACTTTCAAGAAACTCGGATGTTGATGGCTCACTGTTGTATCTCTATGAAGTCCACGCCTTTGAATGTGGACTCGAGCACGGTGGCTGCTGAGGAATGTATTATCATTCTCCTTGGCTCTGCTACCTCATCCCCCCATGGCAGTCCAAACAGATTTATGTGGCACCAGATGGCAGTTATATGAGAAATCCTGAGATGTGCCATTTTATGACATTGTTAATGCACTTGCACAAACAACTGAAGCCTCACTATACTCCCTCTTATCTCTAGTCTATGTCGTTCCTGTCTAGAAATGATCCAGATGCGCGTTTGATATTTGTTCGGCCTTCTGTATTTGACAATACTCTCGTCTCTTATTTTCACTGGATGACTTTCTGGATTCAGAATTATCAAGATACGATCATTATATCATCGAGGCAAATTTGTGACATGACTATAAATTGGGGATAGCCACCCTTTCCATTTCAAAAGAACCTTTCGTGCGCGAGAGACCACCATCGCGGCAAAAGAATGTGCGAAGAGTAGTAAGATAAGATTGCTTGCTGCCTTTGGACTACGTTAGAAATAAACATATCCCACTCAGTCAGCGATGAATGTAACATTAAGAATCATACAACTGTGGGTTTTGCTTTGTTTTTCCATCTGTTTCTACCCAGGCACAAAATGCACACACATCTCTGGATGAGTTATTACCTACTGCTTACATAGCTGGTCCTCATGGTAATCTAAAAAGCCAAGCAAGGAGTAACACCCTGACTGTTCTGGGTGCCATAGATACTATAATTAAGGTACCAACAGCCCACAGTAAATCTATTAGAGAGCAGGGGATTAGGAACAGTATTAAAACACCTACTCTCCGCATCCTCTGCAGGTCCTTGGCTAAAACACAGGCAGAAACTGTCACTGCTACAGAACTTCAAGAAGTCAACATGCTGATTTTTGCTGACTAGATGAGCATCGAGTTTGACTTAAATCTCTCTGCGAGACATGCTTATGGTTTATTAAATATTATCAAGCTGATGGAGCAATTATTCTTCCCATTTCTCCACATCATCTCAGCATGGAGAGTTCAAGGTAGGCCTTGGGAATGTGCAATGGGACAGAACTAATCTTTAAGTAGAAAGAAGTGGATTGAAGTTCGTGCCTTGATGACTGCTTTAATGTCAAATCTAGAGTATGAGAATGTATCACTATTTAGTACTAAATTAAGCTAGGCTAGGAGAAAACCCCATGTGCAATAAACGAGCAAAAGATAACGGCTCCTGATGATTTTTAAACTTAACTTCATGAGACCAAACATTTAAGCGTGATGCTATAACGTTAAAACCAGACCCATTCCCCAAGACCTTCTGAAATCCATGAGGTTTTCTCAGCCAGTGTCAACTACCAAACACAAAAATGTTACCTTGAATCACACTGGGTAGGTCAAACCTGTGCACAGAGCCACCATTACTCAGTGGTCTATGGTAAATGAATATCAAATGACCCATTCATTCTGACACACTGGGAGAAGTAAAGGGCAGCCATTTTGTTTTTATTGACCAGCAATGATTAATCTCTGCATGGGGGCTACTGGAATAATTACCTGCATGATTTACACCGAGAGGAAAAAGAGAAGGAAGAGCAGGAGAATTGCTGAAGCCTTGTGTTTCAGCCTCAACTAACATTCACTTCATTACTTTTTGCCTTTAGCTTTCACCAACACTCTTTATTAATAAATAAATAATGGACAGAGATTTTGCCAGTAGGAATACTAAAATCTCTATTCACTGACCCCATTTGGCAAATGACACCGATGCCATAAATACCGGACACGACACTGACAGTTGTGGCAGTGTCTCTAAGGCGCCAATGCATGTGACGTCAGCTAATCAAATTGCATGACAAAAGAAAGAATTAAAACAAGTTTTGCTTCGATTTGGCTGATTAGGTGGAAGAAGGTCTGGCGCTTGATTGCTGTTGGATGCTATAAGGTATTATGAGGAAAGCTTCCTTAGCCTACCTGGGGTTCCAGAGAGCTCCACACTCAATGTGCGTTCAATGGTTTTGTTCTCAAATGGAGATCCCTTGTGGTCACTGCAACACATAAAAAAATAGCAGATATAATGTCGGTGGAAGCTGCACTTTTTTTTAAATGATTGCGTGGCCTTACAAATGAGAATGAAATATAAAAAATTGCCTCTTTGACGTTTTAGATCGCTTTTTGGTTTGGTGTTTTAGTTCAGATTTTGTCTGCTCTATAAAAATGGTGGAAAAACTCTCACTTACTTTGGAGACTCTGGGGTCAAAGGAAGTGGCAAGGTGGTTGGTTTGGCTGCAGAACACAAAGGAGCATGGGTAATTAATTAACTAGGTCACACTGCGCCTAAAAGATATCAGGTCCACATCTACAAATAAATTTTAGATTCTGATCATTAACAGTGATGATGTGGCTTTCCCAACCCAATATAAAGCGACTAGAGTTTTTAAATCCAGCCAACAGTTTCAAAGGAAGCTAACGTTTTCTAACTTGACCCCATCATTGGTTTGGTTTGTTAACTTTTTAGTTTGACTGTTCGTGTTTTTTTTGTTGTTGTTGCTGTTTGTTTTGTTTTTTTGAGGCAAGATGAAATGATGGCATGTGTCCAGACATTCAACCCACGTGAAAGTTCCCCCACAACACAGAAAGCAAATAAATAAATTAATTAATTAAATGAGTCAAAAATTAGTCGGAAAATAAACAACACATGTGTATCACAAATGGCAATGGTGGAAACCCAACTGAGGAGTAAAATATTTGGCATGCATTTTAAACCAAAGCAGGAGAAGAAAGAAGAGTCGAGGAAGCATGTGCAGTTGCCTGAGGCTGCGACTGTCTTCGACTGCAGCTAGGGGAATGTCTCTCAATTAGATAACTATGTCAAGGCAGCCATGTTTGCCCAAGACTGCACTGAAATTGAGCATACTTTTCTTGTTCGATGCTAAATCATGGTAAACTCCAATTGCACTTGCGAAAAAGCGTTTCTAGCGCACTTATTTTGTCTGTAACCCATTTACAGTAATGCCCTTTGGAATGAATTATGCAACTGGCTGCATATTTTGTAGTGCAGGGTAAAACTAGTTTGTTAGCATCAGGATTAGTCTGTAGTCAAACTGGGAAGCAGTTAGAGGAAGAGAGGCAGAAGAGAGACAGAGGGCAGGGATGCAGCAATGATTACCTAACGGTGGTGGAACCTGGTCATCGGGGTGCCTGCGGTCTGCCTGTCTGTGTGGGTTCTGTTCTTGTATGGTGGAGGGGGTGTGCTCTGCAACTAAAGAGTCTTGGAAGAGTGGACTTGGCAAGCCCCCCGGGAATGACAGGGGGCTGCCTAAGACATCATCATGAACATCCACCCCATTTTGCCCCACTTTAATTTTAGACCCTTCTATATCCTGTTCAAATTTCATTAACAAATGTTCTAAGTCCAAGTCAACCAGGGCGAAAAGCTCGGAATCTGATGCATTTGCTTGCCTAGGGTCCTGGGAGTCCGCAATAGGGTTTAGGATCTGACGTTCCTGACTATCTTTCACTATCTGCCCATCCCACCCTTTGTCTCTAGGAGGTGGATCCTGCTCGTCTGTCTGGGACACACTGGGCATTTGCAGGTGGGCCCGATAACGGGCTGGCCTGGGTCTGGAGGTCAGCAGCTGGCTGAGCATGGGATGCTCTTGCTCTTGCCTCCTCTTCCTAATTTTTATTGTGATGTGCCTGTCAGCACGGCTGGCCCCAGCCCAGCCGCCCGCCTCAAGACAACGGCCACAGCTGCCTGCACGACCCATCTCTCTAGGCGGGAGAGAGTAAGAGTGCATGTACCTAATGAAGCGGGCGGCAGCCAGGCTGCCTGTGTCAGCACCCTGCGGTGGCCTCCCCTCTTCACTGGAGCAGGTGTGGCTACAGCCACTTCCAAAGGATGGCAAAACAGGGGTGGACTGCACCCCATGTGCACACCGCTGCCACTGCCCTGCCCCCTCACCAGCCACACTATACGCCCCAGCTGCCTGGCTCTCACCTCTCTGGGCCTGCACTGCCAGCTGCTGCTGCTGCTGCTGCTGCTGCGTTGCCAGGGAGGCAGGGGAGAGCTTCTTCTTTGAGGCGGTAGAGGAGGAACAGGAGGATAAGGAAGAGAAGGAGGAAGTGGATGAAGAAGATGGAGAGGAAGACGATGAACAGGAGGAGGTACCAGGCCCACCCCGGTCCTTGTCGCAGCCTGACCAGGTGCCCTTGGCTTCACTGGCTCTTGTCTGGAAGGCATCATCACTGGCAGTGAGGTACTTGAGCAATTCAGTGCATGGGCGTCTCACCAGCCGGTTTGGCTGGGGGCAGACCCCTCTTTGTTTGCTGTTCCAGGGGTTGTCTGTCTAAAGAATACAAGTAAGAGAGAGAGATATACACAGAAAGCACGTGGGGGGGAAAAAAGAGAGAGAAAAACAGGAAGTCAGTGCGGTTGTGATGCTGTCTCTGCGCACAGCAACGTGAGCATATATTGCCCATCATCTTAATTACGAGGTCTCAGAATAGCTCCTGTGAGTTCTGCTTGCTGGTTGTAGGAGGAAAACAGCTCTGTCCTCTGAGAGTCTGCCATGTGTAGGGCTCCAGAAACAGAGGAGTCATTAAAGAAAATTAACTCCCTCGAAGAAAGCCCTGCGTATGTATGTGGGAGGGCAACGTGTAATGTATGCAGACGACTGAGATGAAACAAGTTTAGGTCACTAATCAAATTTTACAGACAATGTACCTGATACGTATGCATATGTTTCTCTGTTATTTTATTTTAACACGAAGCCCATACCTACAGATGACAAGTCAGAATTTCAGGACAAATTTAATACAATACAACAATCTCACTGATTTTCAAGTGGTATTCCAATATATTCAAAATAATGCTTGCAAAAAACCATTCGCTAAGATTTGCTCCCATTCAGGGTTTCTTCAGAATGTATTTCCCTGTCCGTTTACATTTATAGTTTGAGAGTAAAACAGAAGGAAAGGAAATATGGACTTATTAGGAAGAGGAGCCAAGTGAAATATGGAAATGGGAACATTGGGAGGATTGTAGAATAGGACTTTGATGAAGAGTGGGGCAGGTAGATACCTTGGTAACAGCAGGTGTTGGTCGTATCCTGTGGTTGCTGGCTGCATGGTTCTGCGTCTTACTGCCTTGGTATTGATTATAGCTGAGCTGAGAGTTAGGTGGAGCCAAAAGGAGTTTCTTTAGCTGCAAAAATGCAAGAAACAGTTAGAAAATTGGCACTGACAGAAATAAACCGGATTGAAAGAATACGCAGATAATTAAAGATACAGACATATGACAGAAATCACATACTACGCAAAAAGAAATTGGTTTGTTGTCCTCAGGTACAGATATTTCATGTTTGTCCATAATACAGGGCATCATAATACGGTGATCCCCAGGAGTACTTTCAACATTGAAACTACATGCAAACTACATGAGGCATACGGGAACATTTCTAAGAATATGTTACAAGCATAGGACTGGTGGCCCCAAGTATGCTAGCGTGCGTGATACAAGAAGATTCCCAGTAACACATAACTTCTCTTGCAGCTTATTTCTGTAACTCTTCAATGATGTTTTAAATACAGACAAACTTTAGTATGGTCTGTTGGCCCATAATGCCAGGCTTTCTGAAATAATATACAATGAGATTAGCAACAGGAACACAGATCCACTTTAATTTGCTCTTTCATTTGTGCTGCATGGCTTAGCTCTGAAAACAGCCATGGCGTTCGGTCTGCCAGAGGGGCTGCCTGCAGAGCTCGTACCCATTTTGGTCACAGGCCTGCAGCATCTCCTTATCTGGTGTATGTGAGGGCCAGGCACGGGAGAGTGAGAGAAACACACAGAGTATGCCAAACGAAAAGAAGAAAGAATGAGAAGGATGGACATGGTTTGTGGTAGGAGGGGATTATGAAGCGGGCGGAAACAGGGGGAAAGAGAAAGCCTTACCAAGGAGGGCTCCTCTGGCTCTGGGGTGTGGGGCGAGCCATCAGGGGTGGAGGGACAGCTCTGATCACTGGCGTTGGTCACGTCCCCATCTGCCAGGGCTTCAAACGAAGGCAATCCGTCCTCGTCCACGGGGATACTGTCCAGGGTTTCTGTGAGCACTGCCAGCAAGTTGGCCTCATTTTCTTCATCTATCTTCTTAGAAAGTGGCAAAGGAAAGGGGCAAGAAAAAGAACAGAGGGAGAAAATAGAACAGTTTAGTTTGGAAAAGTCGATTTCTGCCTTGCTTTGTGTCCGCATGACCACAGGAGGGAGGGGCGCTACTCTGCTGTTGTTAGTAGAATATGGAGGGCCTTTTTTTTCTTTTTTTTTCCTCGCCGCAGTGTTATATGGAAAAGTGTGCACCGAAATTTCTTTCAACTACAAATTGCCTTATCCACATGAGTCAGTGCTGTCAGTCATACATTAAGCATGCAGCTTACTGGACCAAAATAATATCTCCCAAAAGAAACCTATTAACTGGGCTGACACACAGCTACTACCAAGGGAGGGAGAAGGAGAGGGAGGGGGAACAATGGAGGAAACTTGAAGTTGCTTCAGTCCTTAACTCGGTCTCCACAGAAGGGAGCTGACGCGAGCTGAACAATCCATAGAATTTGAGATAATCCACTAATGCTAAATGAATGTGATATTTTTAAGCAATGCTAGCAAAGTGACAATATCGGCAACCCGCTGCCTGAAACTCCAAAACGAAAGTGCCCAATTACCTCAAATATAGCAAATCTGTGTTGCTGAGGCAATTTCCTCGGGTAGTGGTCATGGTAACATGGGAGGGGCGATAACTGAGGGATAGCATCAGGGGAGGAGGAGGAGTTGTGACAGGCACTGAAAGTTCCACTGCCAAAACCCATGGGACTTAACAGGCATGGAAGATAAACACCCCAACTGCCACAGGTCATGGCGCATGCATCCCAGCAAGAACAAATCTTTTTATGTACACCACAGGATTAACATCGCTTGCCGATAGCGGGTATCCCGTGTGCAACCATCACCCTGTTTGATACTCTTTTTATTCCGAGCTGAATAGATTACAATGCCTGCATGACACTATCCTCATGGGAACAGCTTCTGAGAAAATCAAAACAGAGGCCATTTTACTTATCTCTCCCTATTTAGGTGACCCCGGGAGTTGATAGCAGCAGAATTTGATGAGCCACTGACAGGCATGCCTCTAATACAAAGTGCAGCTTCCCTGAGAAGATAGCACCATTCTGGTCTTATCCTTGCTCAACATAGAAAATGACGACAAATTTCACAGATAACCAAACACACAACAGAGCCTCTGAGGTCTGAGAGATTAAAACGGCTTCGGGGCGAACTGTTGCCTGTGAATTAGCAGGGCGTTTGATGGCTTTTGTTAACGTCGACCACTTTTTTCAATACAGCCCATGGACGTTTCAATATAAAACCCAGAATTTCAGGTGGACCTCAGAAGACCTTCGGGATGATTTCAAATATTGCCTTGTTTCTACTTTAGGTTTGGTTCAAAGTTTCCAAACTGTTATCTAGTCAAGCTACAATGGAGAAGAGGTTCTTGTGTTAAGCCAAGGAACCTGATCAGGGAGATCTGGTCTGTGCTTTGACCTGTTCTCCTTCAGATATCACAAATCACAAAAGACCCAGGAATAGCATTAAAAGTGTCTGGTTTCACAGACAGACAAGAGGGATCACAGTTTCATGCTGACAAAGGTGTACTATCAGGACTGCTGACAAATATCCGTCATAATTAGCATGACAACAAAGCTAGCCCAAAGGTGCATCCGTTACTGATAACATCGCGTCTAAGTCGGCAGTGTAATCAACAGTCAAAAGCACAAAACTGTTGAATCGTGTCAAAAAGGTGGAAAAACTGAACTGTCATTCTAACCCCCGTTGCTCATGGCTACCGCCGGTCTCGACAGCTTTCATTCCGAGAGTCGTAAAACAGGGATCTAATGTCAGGGGCAAATGCTTGAAGAAAGACCTGCTCACAGGATCCATATGCAGTACACTTCAATCGAACACCCAATAAGGACGCCGAGGTGGGAGGAAAATGAAAGAAAACATTGCCTTCCTATGATATTTAATAACCTTCACTGAATTAAAAAGATCTTAGCAATTCTCGGGTAACTGTAGGATCGCAATGTATTAACCCGCTTCAATTCTAAAGGGTGCGCCTCCTGGCAGTTTTACTCCAAATGCTTCAATTAGCCATAAAAGATGCTGGCAAGCGGCAGGCACTTTCGCTCCATCTCCACTTCCTCCCTGCGCCTTTGCCTCAGAGGCGAGGTGGCGCTTACGAGACGTTCATTATCAGGTGAGGCCTTTTGTTATCAGACAGGCTGTCTTTGAAATCGTCCTTGCTTTAACTCCTTTATTGAGTTCCACACGAGCCATTGTGTGTGCCAAGATACAATTCATGCCACTGATAATAGGCAATGTTTTCTGCGCTCCTAAATAAGCCCCTGCACCCCGGGACAAACAGGGAAAATTTAAGCAAGCTGTCATAGTCAGCCGTGCTCACCTTTGTATTATGCATGTCTCCAGCCACACACATGGCGGCTACAGGAGGTAGTAAAATTTCGGTGAATTACTCAAGAGTTTTACAACCAAAACCCTTTGCGGTGGCTTTAAAAAAGAACAACGGACGATTATAGGTTTTTACAAGAGATAGGTCTTATCTCTAACAGACTTTATCCCTCTTTCTCACTCTCTCTTTCTCAAACACACACACACACACACACACACACAAATATCAAAAGCACACACGAGGTTAACTAAGTCGACACACCGGCTAATCACAAGCAGAAATATTCATGTGTGAAGGCGATTGAGTCACAGTGCTTCAGACCCCCTGAGAAAGTACATTACATCGGATAAACAAATAATTTCATTCTGTGTTATTAGCCTGCCCCCTGATTTCACAACAAATAAATCAAAGTCACCGAAAGCAATATGTGAATTGCTCGCAGAACAATGCTTGGTCATAGCACCGTCACTTAAGCAGCGTTTGCGTGGGAGACTGGGACAGATTAGGAGAGGAGAAAATCTGATAGAAAAAAGCATCTCGGGCTAGATAAGTCCTAAAACAAAAAGCCTGATTCTTACTCACTGTACAAAACAGAGCCTAACTGCAGGAGGAACACAATCTCGATCTAGAATAATGAAAGAATCCTGGTCATTTTATATAATCTGTCACATCCTAATGCGTCTAGCAGATAATGTCACAGCACATACAACAAAATGGCACAGCATTCATCTGTCAACTGCAAAAATAGGATTCGGCCAGTGGAATCACTGGCACTATTTCAGACCTCATTTCCCCTGCAAATGATCCGGCAAGCCGGCCACTGATGCATGCAAGCTCCAGAGGCAACGATCACGACAGGCTATCTCATGGATTAACTTTTCATAACGCTCATGGCATTAAAAGCCCAACCCCTTCACTCCTTTTCCTGGACGCCATCTCGAATGCCATCCTCTTTCAGCCCGAGAAAAGGCACGCTGACTGAAATCAGCCCGGCACAGATTTCTCATTTTAATAAACTTAAACGCGAACAAGTGCCCAGCAGTGAGCTGTGGAGTAATTCTCGCGAGTCAAACATATTGACGAGCAGCCCGATTGTTTATCGGACCACTCCGTTAGTGCCAATCGAGCTTTTAAGAAGCGCGTTTAAAAGACGCACACAGCCAGAGGTGTCGATTTACCTCCTCCTCTCACTCACTGTCAATATGAGTGGCGCATCAGAATGATACGATACTATAAACACTAATAGAGAGTGAAAAACCTTCTAATTTCACACTTGTAGCCTGTGTGTGCGTGTGTGTGCGTGTGTGTGTGGAAGACAGACAGCCCACGAGGCTTGAGGGCAGCCACAGTCCTCCACCCACCTTCTCTGACGACAACTAGTGATCTCCTGTGACAAGAAGAGTCGAGAGATTTAGTAACACGCACATGCACCAGTCCCGTGTCCTCAGTTACAGGCACAGGAAAAAAAGCAGGGACGGACAGGATGGTGAGAGAGAACAGAGAGAAAGAGAGTGTAAAAAGAAAAAAGAACCCAAACAAAATGAAAATGTATACACACAGGGCAAAAAGGAAAGACAAATAAAATCTATGCAGCATCTTATTCCTTATCCTGCGTACCTTTAATGTTCTAATAAAGTGTAAAGTTTGCCATTCAGATGTATTGCTGCGCTTTTTTTTTTTTTTTTTTTGCCTGCCACAGCATCCTTGACACGTAGCGAAAGAAAGGCTTTTGTTGGAATAAGACACTTTAACTGATGCAGTGAAAGAAAGCAAACACGACCAGTTTTGGTACATGCAATAAGGTCCATGCTACATCTCGGGCTGGGAATCTGCGATTGAAAGCAGCCAGTGGCGAGACAAAATGTTTGCACGGCTTATTTTGTTTTAAGCATTTATTTTACATCTTTTGAAAAGCTCGAATTCTGCACTGGCAATTACTGATATTTCAAAGAAACGTCTGTAGCCTATTTCTCGTTCCAGAAAGTACCATATTAACGGGGCCCACGCCCCCTTCCCAGATAGCACTGCACTGTTTCTGTTTTGAAAATACGTGACCTCGACCTGCTAGCTCTCTGTGCAGCAAAACCTCCTCAGTGATCCGTTCCAAACCCATCTCGAACTGTTTATTCATCTAAATGTCATATGTGGAAGCTTTCCTAAGGAATCCATTACGTGAGGAATAACCGTACAAAAACAAAATGGATCTGCCTTAAGAATTTGGTGCAGACATCGGATGCAGAAAGGCCTAGGATGTCGCCAGATTGGTGCGGAAAGGTTTCGGCATTTCGCTAGAACCTGAAAGGGCGACTTCCTACTTGCCACAGAGAATTCTGGGAAGGGTGAGCTTTTAAAAACAGACCAAGAAGCTTGACTTAGAAACTCTTACAAGCCAACTCCTTTATAAAAAGAAAGAATTGATGGCACTATAAAGCAAAGGGCACTTACATCAAACATTGATTTAGCTTATTACTGTTTACTGCTCTTTTATGTAGGGACATTTCATTTTATTATACATGATGACATCTTTTTTTTTTACAGAATTTCTACATGTGCCTTTTGTACAATATATATTACATTACATTACATTATAGGCATTTAGGAGACGCTCTTATCCAGAGCAACGTACAACAAGATATGCTAGTATACAGTATCAAGCCTTGACAACAATGGGCTGTCTGAAACGTTAACTGGATATTATTTGTTGACGAAAAATACACAGAAGGCAAAAACACAGTATTTATATTCATTAGTGTCTCACTAAAAATGTAGTGTCCGTAACCTTTTATGTATGAAAAAATGTCAAACCTTGAACTAGAAAAAATATTTTTCTTTTTGTTTTACTTAG
>JAQLOM010000001.1:11882293-11893854 GCA_030068315.1 Chrysichthys thysi
GTGTGTGTGTGTGTGTGTGTGTGTGTGTGTGTGTGTGTGTGTGTGTGTGTGTGTGTGTGTGTGTGCGTGCATGCACACAGCGTTGCATTCCCCATATCACACGCCTATGGTAATTGAAACCGCAGAATCTTTGTGGAAACGCAGTCAATTTGATTCAGCCGCAGAAGGTCACGCTATTCAATTTACACTCAATGCTGAGTACAGTAGCCAGCAAAACACCTGAAAGCAAATGATTTTTATCAGAGGTGGCTGCTAGTCCCCTCACCCTCTGCACAAAAGTGAAATAAATTACAAAATAAATGTGTTATCTTGATCTCTGGCTTGATCTCTCTCTCTCTCTCTCTCTTGTCTATCGCTCTCATGTTGAGCCCCAGGTGTTGTTGAAGGTAGTTTTGTCAGATTTTGCCATTGGATTATTCTCATGTTGCATGCTCCAAGCATACTGCAGATGTCTCTGTGTGGGTGTGTGTGTGTGTTTGCTTGTGTGCATTAACCCCTAAAGTCCTACTCATTAGTCTATTATTCAATATTAACACTTATTCTTCAGTATCAACTGTATTATGAATTATTCAGTAGCTACAGTGAGATGAACAAGAAAGACGCACTTAAGAGAGATTCTGAAATTAAACATAGCCAGCTTTGGAGGAATTCTCAGGTCGATTTAACTAAAAGGAAATCATAGCGTTCAGCCTCAGTGAGCCGAAACCGGAAAACAGGATTCGGCTAGGACGCGGATAAGGCAATACGGACTCACCTCCTAAACTTTCGTCTTTTCAGTGACAAGGATAAACCACTCTAACAGATGTGCACACCTCATTAGCCGATCTATCAACAGTGACTCCATTAGGACTAGATGATGGTTTACTACATATGGACAATTAATCTTATATTAAGATAGTTTGGGGGCTATATGCTTTCACAGCCAGACCCTGCATACATTAAAGAACAAATTTGAACGCGCTCGTGCAGATTTAAGCCCTAAAGTGTCGGCTAAGCCTCCATGAAACGCTTCGTGTTCGTGACACTTTACAATCCAGCGAACTAAAAATGACATCGTGTTTTCATGTCCGGTGCCATTCTGCTCAAAAGGACTTTGATTTAAAATGTCATTCCTGCAATCCGGAGGTCCAAACTCTCCCTCGCTGAAGGGTGAACTATTAAATAATCCAGGAAGCATTTGGGCCGCAGCTCTCCTCCTCCTTTCCCTGTTTCTGTCAGGCAAGCCAGACGCCCAAAGCTTATTGGCTTAGCATTTCCGGCCATGTTTGAGAGAGACAGGGCCCGAAGGGCTCTTAGAAGAGATTACCCACGCTGGCTAAAAATAGCCCAGCTGGATTGCCCGTACTACTTTCAGTGCTGCTAATGCGCTAACGTAACACCTAAGAATCAGGAAGTCGCTGCAGAAATGATTTGTATGAAGCCAGGGCAGAATTCACGCGCATCAAATAATAAAGGAAATAGGTAAATAAGTGTTTGCAGGCATGATTAGTCCAATCTGGCTTCTAGGTTTTAAGGTTATTTATATATGTGCTCAGAGCGGATTTGGATTTTTGGTTTAGTTTTCTGCTTTCACTCGGTACGTTTAAACACTATTCACCCCGCATAAGAAAAACTGAACTGTGATTAGTCCCTTTTTCATTCCGCCGGCGGGATATATCTGGCGTACAGAGTTAAGGTTCAGGGTGAAGAAAAAGTGTGGTGTGAAATCTGTGACCTAGGGCAACTGATGCTTTAGTTACCTCATAAAATGACTGAATAGGCTGTACTCCATGCCACGTGAAGCTCTGTACTTGATTGGACGTGCCAAGGACACAGGGTCATGTATGTGACTCCAGGACGTTTCAGTCCTGGCCTCAAAGAGTATACCAGTCAGCTGCTACTTACACCATTCAGCCATCACAGCACAGTTTGTCCCTGGGTGACGGCAGCCAAAGCTTTTTATAAGCAGAAATGCCAAAGTGGCAAGGCATGTGTTGCATCACGGACATCGGAGTGAAGGATTTCATATACACACATTAACACCATAACCTGCTCAGAACATTTCCTCCTGAGAATGTTCTCACCACCAAATACCTTCTTGTGGTCATCGAAATGTACAAGTCTCTCCCTATTCCTTGCACTGGGGCTCAGCTGGGGCACCTGAGCCTAAAGTGAAACCTGAATCAGGCTTCAGGTTCATTCCCAATCACCAGCTCTGCACTTTACACTTCATGGCTTAGAGGTGCGAAATGGAACAGAGGCAGTAAAGGCAAGGACAAGATTGAGGAATACAGTGGAAGACACCAAGAGAATAAAATGTGGAAATAGAAATGTTGAGAGACAGAAGAGGGAGGGGGAGGCGGGCACCGAGTACAGAGAGCCAAGCAACTACCACAAGATGTTAACTTGCTCTTATCCA
Source organism: Chrysichthys thysi (assembly GCA_030068315.1). Taxonomy (NCBI): domain Eukaryota; kingdom Metazoa; phylum Chordata; class Actinopteri; order Siluriformes; family Claroteidae; genus Chrysichthys; species Chrysichthys thysi. The sequence continues at coordinate 11,884,692 of JAQLOM010000001.1, forward strand.
AACATGCCCTACAGTGAAATTTTTCCGACTGCAAGTGATGCCTCTCTCTCTCTCTCTCTCTCTCTCTCTCTCTCTCTCTCTCTCTCTCTCTCTCTCCACTCCTCTCCTCTCCTCCCTCTCCTCAGGCTTTTCATCCCTCTCTTCCACGCTGAAGTGGCCATGGGTGAGTATATTTGCATGTTCCTGCTGGAACTCCAGTGTGTACCCCAGCTGTCCGGATAGCCTCAGAGGCAACCACCAGAGACGACACGACACTGAGACACACGCACTACAAATGTTGCCTAACACACTACAACACACTAAAAACAGCCTATTTTGGGACGTTTTAAATACGTGAGCTTTCATGTCCATTAGCGTAATGGGAGTCTACCTAAAGCTTAACACCATATTCCCAAATGTTTTTCAAAAAAAAAAAAAAAAAAAAAAAAAAGCACCACAAAACAGAGGAAGTCCAGCAGCACAGTGCAGGAAAGGTGTTGGATTCACAGAGGGCAATTAGCCATGCTGTATGGGTGGGATGGAGGCTGTTCCTCTCTTCCCCGTCACTCAGAGTGAGCCAATTTGGTCTTTTGTTTGCTCAGGTATAGAGAAGAGGGTAGTTAACACTCTCCTCCATGTGCTTTCAGCTATCCTGGGACATGACATGAGCAGTAGTTAGTTTGAAAAGATGCCTCCATGTGTCTCAGATAGGGTTGCACCGATACCGATACCAGTATCGGGTATCAGGCCAATACTTTGCTAAAATACTCGTACTCGTACATAAAGTGCTGACACCATGAACCAATACTCCTATTTCACTGATCGCTTTACTAGGCAGGTGAGATTTGTTGTCCTACCTGACTTCAATCCCTAGGGGGAGACAATGAGCTGGAAAGTTAACGGAGATGCCATCAACAAGTTAGTGTGACTCACACACCATGGAGCTGAGCTGTGTGCTTAACTTGGGTACGTGCGTATTTATGTTAATCACGGCAGCTAATCTGAACCCTAACTCTGTTCCAGACTTTTCTGGTTGCGCAATCGCAGTAAAACCACTCTGATTGGTTGGGTTACAGGCTAGGAAGCCTAGCATGTTAGCTATGCAGCACTTTGTCTGATGTGAGGACACTGCTAATCTGCACGGCTAAGCTGTAAATCATACATACGCACGTACCTATGTAACTTACAGAAGGCCGTTTTTGTTAAAACCAGAATGATTAGTTTACTGTTGGCCTGGAATAGCCTTCTGTTAATCATTTTTGTATTTAGCTTATTGTATTCTTATTGTACTCTGCACAAGAGAAAATTAAACCTGCCTCCAAATTGATTACGCTTTCATGGAAATCCAATTTAAGATATCGGTATTGGCGAGTACACAAATAAAAATACTCGTACTCATATCGGTTTGGAAAAAAGTGGGATCGGTGCAACCCTAGTCTCAGAGGAAGTCTGCGACTCTGTGGCCGGTACCTGGTGCGTTAGGATCATGTGCTGGTAGTAAAGCCTGTCTTTGGAAGGTAAAAAGACATGAACATATACCATAACAGATTATTTGCTGTTAATAAATGGTGTATTTTATGTACTTATGTAACAAAGTACAACAGCACCACCAGTGGTTATAAATAATACGCATTGTGGAATGAAAAAAAAAGCGAGGCTGCGGCTGATTTGTTTCTAGCCCTGATTGTGTTTTCATGCAACCTATCAGTGACAGTAGGGTCAGGTGATGAAGCCCAGCTTAGATTTGATCTCCATTTACGCTGATATTTTTCAGCCCGCTTTGCTGACACATCAGTAACGTCATCCTCAGTGATTGGGCAGGCGCATGCCAAATACAGTTGTGTAATGCACACAAACATGGTGGATTGTTTATACTCTCAGCCTTTTCCCCCAAAATGTTTGGAGGGGAATCTAATCGAAGATAGCCTAAGCACACACTGTCCAATCAAAGTACAAATTACACAACGGACAAATTACAGAACTGCAAGTTTAACGGGTTTTTGTTTTGAATCAAAGAGTTTCAGGTTTTCTGTCGACTTTGCACAATCGGAGGAAACGCAGCATGAGCTCTGTACAGACTTGGAGCACTTTAAGAAAAAAAAATTTAAATCGCAACGACAGCTGCCTGTTCACTGCCCAAGTGCGAGGGTTTTTATTATTATTATTATTATTATTATTATTATTATTATTATTATTATGCCACAGATGAGATGTGCTGCATTCCTTAGTAGTAACAGGTTGGTTGTCAAGTTATTGATAGATATTAAATTTCTGTTTTCCCATGTAATCGCGCAATGAGCCAATGTTGTGAGAACTCGCTAAAGGGTGGAAATTGGCAACGACTAAACTGAGAGAAAATGAGGTAAAAATAATCTCGGCAAATGTGCGGCTGCAGCTGGCAGAAAATGTTTTTACAGGGAAAAACAATTATGTGTGCTTAAATTACATGTTCATTACAAATTCATTATAACACAAATGATCAAAGTAGACCTCCTGGCAACAGGGGCTCGGTTATGGGATGTCACAGATAAAGCCAAAAAAAAAAAAAAAAAAAAAAAAAAAAGATGGTTACTACAGACACTGCTAAAGAGCGACAACATATCCAGACATTTTACTGTTGTTAGAAATGTGTTGGAGTCGGCTGCCACTGAGCCACTTACAAATGCATTTGCTTTGAGAAGGAGAGCAAGGACGTTAGCGCGCGTGTGTGTGTGTGTGCGCGTGTGTGTCATAAGTGTTCACTTGAGGAAATCATATTATACAGCACAATATGATAATGTGCTCTGCCCGGCTGAACTGCTACAGCTCAAGTTGTGTTGTGCCTTCAAATGTCAGCATAAATTTGCAAATTAAACATGCAAAGCCATCAGCAGTCACTGGTAAAGTGTGCATGTTTGGGAGTGTGTGCATGTGCGCAAGCGCGTGAGTGTGTGTGTGTGTGTGTGTGTGTGTGCATGCACAGCACAAATATGCTGTAATCAATCACCCTCTTTTCCATTATTTGATGTGCGATTGAACAGAAGAGTCGATATGATGGATCAACAAAGGACAAGACGAGCAGGAAGTAAATTTGCCCCTGTCTGGGCGATTTGGTTTCTCCGCGTGTGATCTGATATTCGGCCCGCTCTACCACTTTAATGGCTAATCTGGAGCAGTGCCTAGGCACACAACCAGGCACACACGTTCTCCTTGACAGCAACGTCCTATGAACAGCTGAGTAACGAGTCGAAATGCAGCGTCTTTACATTGTGAACAAGTCACGATGCCACGCTTTCCCTGCCAGCACATTCGTGTCTGTTTATACACCACCTGCGAAAAGGTCGGGGGCACCTAATTTTGTCTTCTTTCTTTCTTTTTTTTTTTTCTCCATAAATCAGAATGGTTGTCGTCAGCTTGAAATAACTTTGCTTATTAGCCAAAACAGTGTTCACTAGTACATATTCAGTAACAGTCACCACTAAACCTAAAATGCTCACATTTCTTCGTACAGTCATTACCGTCATTTGGCAGACGCCCTTATCCAGAGCCACTTACATTTTTATCGCATTTATACAATTGAGCAGTTGAGGTTAAGGACCTTGCTCAAGGACCCAGCAGTGGCAGCGTGGCGATGCTTGGATTTGAACTCCCGACCTCCTGATCAGTAGCCCGACGTCTTAACCCCCGAGCTTCCCCCTGCCCAGGCAGTTTGTCGGTTCTCCTCGGGCCACTTTCAAGACTTCCCAAAGTCTTCTGAAACTTTTGTTCGAACTCCTCTTAAAACCGCTTGATTGGGTGTAAGGTCGCCGACTGAACTTTTCTATTACGTACATCGCTGTGTGGTTTTTTTTTGTTTTTTTTTTAATGAAGGTGTTCGCAAGCTTGACAGGCAGCATAAATCAAAGCAATAAGTGCTGATTGGATGACCTGATACAGTAGGGCAGTTGCTGGGCAGTTATTTTGATAAGGTGTCAAGTGCCCTCAATATAAAAGGCTGCTGCAATATCGTGGAGCCCGGCAGTGTTTCATCCTCTGTGCACAATGAGCAGACTTCAGCTTGGCTACAGGAGCATGGGCCACCCAAGAGCCAGCACATCAGTCATAAAGTACACCAGGGCACACGCTGGGGTAATAATTCAGCTCCTCCATAACTATATACAGTGAGAGCGACTTCTCGGCCTCGACTTAAATGTCACCGCTGCTTTTGGGTCAGTAAGAATGCCTTGCTTACTGTAGGTAAGTCTGGTGGAGCTGCACTTGGACTTGGGTTTATTCGAAACGAATTCTTATACAAATACATTATGATCTGCAGGAATTTCTACACTTGGCGTCCTGAGAGAAATCCAGAGGCCGCGCTGTCACATGATCCTAAAACAGAGGCTAATCTGAGTGTTGGTCCTAGTTTCATCACCGTGACCCGAGTTGTTTACTATACCTAGCCAGCATGCCTGCATGCAAGACTTAGTACTGTTTGTAGTCACTTTCATACAAGCTCGATGCGATTATGTTATGGATTATACAACGACTGTTTTTTTGTCGTCAGCTTAGCTTTTTTTCTTATCTTAGCGCGCACCTCATCAAACCACTTGAGGGGATTTGGTGTGGACAGAAAATACTGGAAATGACGAAGAAAGAAATAGACAAACAAATAAATAAGGCACGTAGTGAAGCCAGAACGAAGAAAGGAACAGTGTTTGTTTTATGACAGCGCCGTAGACATGGTTTATACGCCATCGTTCAGCATGGTCAGATTGCACTTTCGTCCTTTGTGCTAGTGACTGATAGCAACACTGACGTCCCGCACGCACGTCAAAGCGCCTCGTCAAACGACTCGAACATAAACAACTTTGCCACCCCTCAGTTAATCATCAAACTGCCACTGTGCTCGACTACACACGCGTTCCTTGGGAACACTCAATACTTAGTTACCATTCTTTTATACATTAGCTTCTTTTCTCCCCCATATCCAGATATGTCTGAACAAAAAACTGTGGAGTATGCTCTTTGTGAACCGAAACATTTAGATTACACACGTGGATTCCAAGAGATTTTCAGAACGGCAGCCGTGAAAAACACGAACCTGCTCGCCTTGCCCATAACACACCTGGCCATATTCGAGAAAAAACTGCGTAGTATGATACATGATTACTGTATTAACAAAGACGTCTTAAATTCTTGCGATTACGCAATAATACCCTACTCGTATCCTAGCAATACATACGTAACGATACGACAGGTCAGAAAGTAACCAAATTTAGTAGGTGAAAACCCCATCTAGTGATTTCCCAGGAGAGGGGCTGCTGGGAAAACCCCCTCGCTGGCACACATATGCTGTGCACCAAAGCGCCAAAGGAAGAAGGGTTCTGACCCACACCTAGGAACATTTTAGTTGCAGAGATGGACCTGATAACCGGGAACTGAAGCAGCACTGAAGGCCACCGGTTCGACACATCGCACCCACGCTCACTAGGCAGCCGTGGCCTGCTATCTCCCTCACTCATCTGCCTGCACAAAGCCCTGCAATAATGAGGCGCGATGTAAAAATGTCAGAAAAGATCAAGACATGAAATAAATTATTTCGCTGAATCCGCTTCGTGCATATGGCCCACGGAGGAATAAGGCGAGGAGACCGAGCGGGTCTGGTGCGTTTCTGAGAGAGTGAGAGAACGTGAGCGAGAGAGGGTGACAGAGAAAGAGAGCGAGCGAGCGAGCAAGAGAGAGAGAGAGAGAGAGAGAGAGAGAAAGATTGTGTGAAATCAGAAGACTAGCCAGGCCACCCATTAACTACACTGCAGTCACGCGGGTTAAGAAAACATTGCCCGGGGTTTGAATGGGAGCAGGGGAAAGGATGAAAAAGTTCTGCCAAGTCGCTTTACACAAGAGCTGTTCATTTATTAACCTGTCTTGATGTCACTATTGAGTGCTGTAGTGACCCACACAGGCCAATATCGGCAGTGCACATGCATCAGGGCTGGCACTCATGCCCTACAAGCCCGCTGCAGGGCCTGTTCATCGCCGTTTCTCAATATCAGGCTGGGCTTGGGTAACCCTGCTGCACTATTAAAGGTGTAAGAGTCCCAGGGGACATCAGAAACAAGCAGCACGCCGCAAATATTCACCATTTCAATGACATCTAATCTTGTTTCACTGATACTATTATTCTTTGTGAACTGCGGTGATAAAGTGGATAAACACAAGCACACGTGGTCAGCAGGCGGTTTTCTCGGTCCCTTCATGACCCCTAGACTGATACTGCATATCTGGACACAGCACACATGCAGATGTTATTTACACACCCAAACACACACACCCCCCCCACTCTCTCTCTTGGAACGGTCGAGTCACCTAAACACAAGCACACACTTCTCCCCTGTGAAACGTCACGTCGCCCGCCGTAGATTCTCTCCCAGCCGATCATCAATGAGTCTGAGCGCAATGACGAACGGCGTGGCAGCACTATCGCTTTCTCCTGTCTATCTCCATAGATAAGAGTGCAACGAACCAGCCTGTTAGCCCGCGCCGCGGCCGCTTTGTTTCAGCTGCCACGTTCCTTTGCCTCTGGACTTTGCTTTTCTGTGTGAGTGATGGAAACGCTAGAGAATAACAAGCGTAAAGCTTTAACCACCTCCTCCACTGAAATGACATGACAGCGCTGAAATGGGCCAGCCTGGTTTAGACGCTGTCACGTGTGATTTACCAGCTGGGGCTGCTGGAAATGTGATTTCAGACAGTGTAGAAAAACAGAGGGCGAGGTAACCGTCTGTAAGGCTTCACAGTGGCACTTAATATGTGGGTCACTTGAGGTGTGGGTGATGTTCACAGGCTGCCATCAGTTTCTCCAGACGCAATCGGTTCATTTATGATTCGCTTCAAATGAGTCCAAATGGGATTCATTTCACGGACTCCCTCAGCAAAGAACGTACTTCGGATTATTTGGGATATGTATCGCATTCATGGAGCTTCGGATTCCAGGACCATCCACTACTGGAACAGCTGTATTTATAGGTCTACTCGTGTTGAAGTTATTCCAGTGACCAACCAAACAGGCTAATAAATCGATGAACTCAATGAGAAATATAATCATTTTACCATGGCGGCGTGAGATTGCCACCGTTGTAACAAAATCGGAATGAATCACAGCTCCCCTGGATATACAGGGTGGGCCATTTAAATGGATACACCTTAATAAAATGGGAATGGTTGGTGATATTAACTTCCTGTTTGCGGCACATGTCACCACCCATCTTGAAAAGTTTCCCCCCTCCCATATACTAATGTGCCACAAACAGGAAGTTAATATCACCAACCATTATCCATATAAATGGCCCACCCTGTACTTCAGGAACCCCTGAGGTTCCCTGGACTTTGGTTAAGTGAACTTGTGAGCAATTCGTACTTCGATATGACATTCACACGGGAGAAAAATACAAGACAACCATTTGCAAAACCAAGACCACGGTAATTGGCTTATCACGACACTTCATCAATTTCACGTTGTACTTTGCGACTGCCTGATATCCCATACACACCAGCTCAACCAGTGTTAACTAATTATCGCAACTTTCAAAGAATGTCGCATTCACTATCATCTAGTAGTAGCCCCACACACTCCTGTGTCCTGCTAGCTCAAGTTCCCTCTGTCTCAACCCAGACCCTAAGTCTGCGGCACTAATGGATCAGATACATCCACTATCCGATTGCCTATATCTCCTCACATCCCTAGCTTCAAAAATGTAAAGCGCATCGATTAGCAAAGCAGTGCCTTCCTTACCTCGAACAGATTGGATGACTCGTTGCCATATTGGCTGGAAATGATTTCTGATTGGTCGCTGTACCACTTGAGTCCACCCAGAAAGCTATCTGCATCCAGATCACTGACGTCCAGCTCGGAGAGGTCCAGTTCAGGTAAGTCAGGGCAGAGGGGCTGGTCTTCCCCAACCAAGGCAGCACACTGCAAAAAGGACAGCAAGTGGTGAGCATCATTCCTGCAAAATGGTGTACGTCGCTCTGCAGCATGCTAAAAGTGCTTAAAAAGAGGATGCATGCTGCGTCATTCCTTCTCTTTATATAAATGGCAACTCTACTTTTTTTTTTCTCTTCTAGTCCTCCCTGCAGTCCTTCATGCACTATCAGGATCTGAACTGCCTCAATTCCACAATTAATCTACTGTTCACAACAATGTTTTTTCAACACGTGTCTATACGAGAGGAATTAGCGCGAAGACGCCTTAACTCGTTTCCTATCAGAGTAAGCTTTCTCGTTTGCCTTGTGCAGAGATTCGTATTAATATTTCGCCTGTTCGCTGCCTGCCTCACACCAGCAACACAACGACAGCTGCTCGGTGGCTCCTCACACACAAATTATAGGCTTCAGCGAACTGCTAACACTGAGATCAACAGACTTTAAATCTGCCAACCTTCAATTTTAGTCAAAGCTTTAGAACGCCACAGGCCTGAGAATGCCTTCTCTGTTGTCTTCAGCGTTATTTCAGCATTTCTACTAGGAGCGTCCATATTTCTCTTAGGAAAGACATAAAACGTCACAGCATCACGTGCTGAGGAGAACACTGAAGAAGGCTGTCTGATAAAAAATAAATAAAATAAAAAGGCGTCTGAAAAAAAAAAAAAAAAAAAAAAAAACAGGTCCAATTGCTTTCTAATTTAAATAGCACCTCTTGAGATTAGCTGGAAGTGCTTCAAAAGAAAACTTTTGACAACTGTGTGTGTATGTGTGTATGCAGTGTGTGTGTGTGTGTGTATGTGCTGTGTGCGTGTATGAATGTGTGGTTGAGAGTTAGAGAGACACAGACACACACACACACATACACAGAGGGAGCGAGGGAGAGACAGAGCTGAAATAGAGGGCTGGTTGCCGTGCAGTCCCTCTGTTCGAGCACCTTGTTCCCAGAAATACGTTTCTCTTCTCAGGAGATTGTTTCTCTCCTCAGGAGAGTGTGAGCGCCTGAGTTTGATTCAGGACTCTGCCAAGCTCCCTATCCACCAGGAGGGAGTATTAACTCCCTAAGAATGTGGCACACTTGATCATCACTACAACTTATTGCATAACATGACAGTTTTTATTTATCATGCAAATCCCTTCACTCTGTCTGCAGTAGGCAGAAGTGTGCAGATTCATCACACACACACACACACACACACACACACACACACACACACACACACACACACACACACACACACACACA
>JAQLOM010000001.1:12049046-12061715 GCA_030068315.1 Chrysichthys thysi
GTGTGTGTGTGTGTGTGTGTGTGTGTGTGTGTGTGTGTGTGTGTGTGTGTGTGTGTGTGTGTGTGTGTGTATGAAAAGTAGTGCTAGATGGAGCTGGCTGAGTATAACCTAGAAAGCCAGCAAACCCCCCTTACCTCTACTGGGTTTCAAGAAAACAGGTCACTCACACATCAGAGACTACAGCCCAGCTCTATATCCCTGCCATGAGGGAGATAGAAAAAGAAGAAAGATGGAGTAGAGATTGGACAGCAATGTCAAAAAGCATTAAAGGGGTTGTGTGAAAAGGAGTAAAATTTGTGGATACATGTGGAGTACACAGGCCTTATTTGAATGCTTCCTAGAAAAATAAAAGATGAAGTGAAACTTATTCAAACCTAGTAGAGCGATATGCCTGCACTGTAATTACACCAATATACTAAAAGAGTCAAATGTCTCCAGAGCCAAAGGTTCAGGTTTGGGTAACCCTACACTCACAACCAGCCTGACTCATTTAGGCCTACTTCCAGGACTTGCAGCTATGTTTGACAGCGGCAGACTACACCACAACATGGCAACATCTGGAAGTGGAAATCAAAAGAAAAGCTGGAGAGACTGATCAGGTCATATGTAACAGAAGTGCTAGAGTCTTCTCAGATGCCTCAGAAGCATAGGGCTCTATGGCAAAGAAGGAAATGGATTCCATCTGAAGCAACCGAGTGGGCAACTGCAGCACTCAAATACAGGGAAATCGTGAGCCAAGCCAGTTGATGATGACAGACTTTGGCCGGAGGCTCTGCTTCCAACTTCAAACCAGACCCTATATTATGGTCAGTCTCACTCCAGTTTACATCATGAAGCTCACAATGCACTGGGAAGATGCATTGAGGAGGCGTACGAGTGCAAGAGGCTGAGATACGCTAAACTTGTAGCCAATGCACAACAACGTGGCTGGAAAGCAAAGGTCCAACTGGAGGAAGTAGATGGCATAGGATTTGTAGCCAAATCAACATCAAGGCTACTCCAGGAGATGGGGGGGGGGTACAAGGGAAGGCCCACCAGGGGCCAAGGTCCTCTCCACCAGAGGCCCATGAAGGACCTCTCCAGAGCTGCTGAACAGTGGCTCTGGATGAAGAGGAAGGACTCAACCTGGGCCCTCAAGTAAGTGAATGGTTTCTAGGGGGTGAGTCCAGGATGCTGATATTCACTGCTGAAACCTCTGGGGGACCTATCAGGGAAACACTGAGGAAAGAAGGCACCCATTTGATAACCTAGAAGATGATACCACTCACATGACTATCCCACAGAGTCCATATGCTGAAGAATTTCACAACAATGTTGGAACTACTGCTGTTTGGATCATCATCAAAGGCTACAGCAGTGCAGACAACCTTTGCTGATTGGACCATAAACGGCCACAGCAAAGCACAAGAATGTCCACTTACTTGATTATATATGACTGAATATATATGTTGAAGGAGTGGTCTCACCATTGAGAACTGTGAACAGCATTCAAAAGATTGTTTTTGGATCATGAAGGGCCACAACAACACACAAGACTGTTGATGATTTGATCATAAAGGGCCACAACAAACCATAAGAATGTCCATTCACTCGTCCATATCGCAAAATCTAGGCAGCATGTGTCAGCTGGATCAGTTGATCAAAGGACATCAACATCCAGTCCTGTATGACAGAATAGACACTAGCAAGCAACTGAGTGACAAGCAACTATTCATTTTATTTAATATATGTGACACAAAGCAGAGATTTGACCTGACATGTTCCCAAATCTATTCGAATTCAGTATGATGTGGTAACATTACAAATTAAAACATCTGGCTCAAATGATTCTTCTTATGATCAGACATCTCTTCACTTACCTACTCACAACGTTGGTTTCTGCCTGCTCTTGGGTCCCATGTCCAATTTGGAAGGAAATTGATCAGAAGCAGCGTAGCGTCCTTATTCATTCGAATTGAGTGCAGGTTGAAAAATACACTGTCTGAAATGTTGCTTAGATGTATCAACTTTTATAATTTTGTATCAGATTGACAGAGGCTTAATTGCAAGTTTTACCTCTCCAGTTTGAGAGTAACCACGAAAATAAGTTGAGGGAGCACTTCAGCAAAGTATTCTTTAAAAAGGAAAAGTGCTGACAGGCGAAGCATGAGTAAGAGGTGACTGATAAAGAGGAAAAACAAACACAACCCTCTAAGGAGGAGCACACAATGCTGCTATCCACAGATATAGTCTAATAACATTTTGTGCTGTACCAAGCCCATTCCGTTAATCTTCTCTACCCTCATTAAATCAGCACTTCATTACCTCAGGTATTCTCTTAATTACTCCTGAAATCTTTTAGCTCAGGTAGCATCCGAGATGTGCATCATATATAAATTCTGCCCAGATGTCCAAGCCGCCTTCTTCTTGTTATCACAGCACCAGCAATTTACTTTGTTGTTGTTGCTGTATGTCGGAGAGTAAAGAGGTTTGCCGTTGATCATATGACTTCAAGGGAAAGGCATTTCTAGCATCACAAATACGCTACTTTCCACAGTGGTCTTAGGACGCTTGACAGTCATTGTGCTCCAGACAAAAAAGGCCAACCCCAAATCAGATAGTCGCAAGGCCAGATGTGATTAGGGAGTAGCTTGGTAGAAAATCATGTGTATAATGATGTAGGTCCAGAAAAAAGCAATGTAATGGCAGAGAAGTAAGAGAGGCCTGACCACAGAGTTCAGATTGTATTGAAATAAATAAAGCATCTAAAAACAGACAAAAACAAAATAAATGTTTATATAATGAGCAGGGCAAATGATCAGAATGTGCTGCAACTCACTGAAATCTTTAGTTTACCCATATACAAGGAGCAATCAAACTGAGGGCCAAGATGACGAGTATAGATAAAATCACTCGTGTCCTTAGTGAATTAAATTTCCAGATTTTTAAAAAAATAAAATGCTGTGACTGCTCAGGTAGTAAGATGTTTGGTGAGATTAGATAGGGAAAAATGATTTTCAAAGACATACGTCCTTCATTTCTGTGTCCATTTTCAGCCACAGGTAGACTCCAAGATGCATGTGATATGGAAGTAGGGCTCTTTGAATAACAGACATGCAAAGTCTCAAAGACTTTTTATACCTAAGTCATACCAATATAGATGCCTTTGTTTTAAAGCAGTGCAATTTCATTTGACTGATTGTAAGAGACAAGTGATTTATGTGAAGCATAATTTATAGTAGCAAATTTGTTTAGTTCTGAGATGTAAATTAGGCTGGTAAAGATACCGCAATCTATTCACTATACAAGCTAATAATAAAATAGGTTTCATTAAAATAAAATGGATCCTAAGCTACAGCCATACATAAATAATAGCTATTAAACAATATCAAATGTAATGTTTTATCCTCTACAATTGCACATCACTTTATGTGCTTCATTTATAGCCATTCAGTGGAATATGATATCTCCTAAAATACTTCGATACGGAATATCAAATTGGGTGTAAAAAGAAAACGAGGCCAGGTTACTTGAAAAACGTATAGATTGCATTAACTATTTGTAATCAAACCACTGCCCATTTATTTTCATGGTTAGCTTTTTACTTGTTCGTGGCTGACAGGGAGGCACCTGCTCCGGAGCTCCCTCCAGTGGCCTCCCTTACAGGAAGCTCTTCACTCCGCCTCCTGAACATGAGGACAACTTCGTCACTCCACTTCCTGAATATGAAGACGACTTCATAGCTCCACCTCCTTGCTTCAAGAACAACTTTGTTGCCCCTCCCCAGCTTCAAACAAGGTGTCAGTCCTTTCCTGTTACGTTCCTGCCTGAGATCGTGCCTATGCCAGAAGTTTATGTCTGAATCCATGCCCACATTTATGCCCATGCTTATGTCCATGCCCATGTCTATGTCTGTACTTGTGTCCATACCCATTCCTGGGTCCAAGCCTAAGTTCATGTGTGTGCCCTTGCCCATGCTCAAGCCTATGCCCAAACTTGAGTCTCTCCCTAAGGCTATGTCTGACCTTGGCTCCATAACATGGATCCTGTCATGCATTTCCCCCTTTCAGCGAGTGTCGTGCCCTCATTGCACCTTGTAGCATAATAGCTCGCTTCTGGGGTCATGGTGTTCCCAAGCTGCACCGCAAAACCATGTCATTGGCCTGAGGATCTCCACGTGACTGGAGTTGCAGCTGATTGTGACTTGTTAACTATGGACTATAAAAGGACTCTCTTTTGACAGCGTGGGTTTTTGGTTTTTTTTTTTTGTCCACAGTTGTCCACAGACTCTTCGTCATGCTATGCTCTTATTATGACTTTGCCTTGCCAGTTTAGTTTGGTTTTTGCATGAGCTTGTTTAGTTCATATTTTTAATTCGTCGTTGGAATACATGCCTTAGTTTGCGTTTGGTTTTAGGTTGCACTGTAAATCAAAGCTCACCTGTGCTTGCATGCAGCCCCCTTGCCTGTATTACAATACTGTACATACGGTGGCTACCATTTTTCAAAATTTGGGTTCTAAAACTTGTTAACCAGCACCAGCAAACGCTGATTCTTCTTATTTCTTCTTCACAGTCTTCCTTTCTTGCACTTTCATCATCTTCCCAGTGCTTCCTTCCAGATTTAGGCTGCCACTTGTAAAAACGTGAATGTGGAATGTGCTCGCTAGAGTTTTGCATGTTCTGGGCTACTGTAGTGGCACAATGTGGTGGCTCCGTAGAAGAGAATCTACTTCCTATGTAGAAATAAAGGGCTCGTTCTAAGCTTACGAAAACAACGATTTGTCATTACAGATAAAAGTACACTAATGAAAACATAATATGAATACTATATTCCATTTCTGCTAATAGATCCCCCAAATCCTACTTAACAGACCTTTAAATATCACAGTTTTCTAGATAGAAATCGCCACGTTGTCTCAATAAGTAATTCAAAGTGGCTGGACTACGAGGAGATAATTACAAACCTCATAAGACCTTACACATCCACCTAGCGGTAACATAACTAGACCTCTTGTTGATTATTGTGTACCTGCTGCATCAGACAGTTCAATGTGAGGACAGTAAAGCTGATTTTAAACTACAAGTGATATCTGTGTGGCTTTTTCAACATTGCTATGGCACCTACAATACAATCTTATGTTATCAGCGTAGCAGCGTAGCTTATAACACTTAAAGTAAACCAGTGACCAAGTTAAAAAGAAAACCTTCTTAAGACTAGTTACAGTTCGAGTGTCCTTCAGATATAATTTCCCAAATTTTCCCAGTACACTTAACATAGAGCTCAACATCAGTCTCGACTATAAGCTTAACGTCATTGCTCTTTAGATCAATTGAAATGTTTATTTAAAACTTGGGATGCCTAAAATGTTCATGCAAAACACCCTGGATTCATATTTTTACCTCTTCTTGCCTGTCATTGTAGCTAAGGTCAACTCCATCGAGGCCGGACATGAGGGCTTAACGCATAACTTTATTTCATCAAGGCTTGATTACTTCTCTGAAGATTCTCTCCACTTTCCAATAACCTGATGCTTCTTAATGACAGCCTTGTCAGAGTACAGCAGGTATTGGCATGACCAGAGAGGCAGAGAAACATAAGAGTTCTGCACATTATCGTCTGTGTTTATTGCACATGACGAACCAGTGGCTCATCATTAATGACAGATACTTACCAAGTTTGAATTATTCTGATTGCCTGCAAGTCTTGTAAATAATGTCTCTGGATTTGTATTAATGTATCGCTTTGTGTGTGTGTACGGAATCACATTTTAACCCTTGTTAAATTTAAAAGAAAAGAAGATAAATGGTATCTGAAAGAGGAAAGGTTGGGGAGAAAGGCATTAATTAGGAGATGGGTACCTGTAATTTTGCTGGAGTTCCCTAAATAAATAAACAAATCACCGTGGTCTACATACCAACGCAAGCATTCAGAACCCATCCTAGCCTTAATCCAGACACAACCTGTGTCCTTGTCCTATCCTTCCTCCTCACATAACACACATTCCATCACATTTCAAATATCTTATAATTTTGATTGACATTACACACGCAAGACTCGCAGCTTACTACAAGCCACTTCAATAAAAGCGTGCATAAAAGTGTTCATTTGCTTAGAATGGCTTCAGTGTCTATGTACTAGCTCTTATCAGGCAGTCGTAAACTTAATGCATTTCTATTACTGCACAAAAGCTAAGCATGTCAGAATGGCGTTTTTATCAGGAAGTTGTTCTAGGGCAAGGAGAATGTTATTTCATGAACCGGGGGACCATTAATCTCTGTCACTTGTCCCTTCTGATTTATACCCCTTCCCAATGTGCTGAGGGTGAACTCAGCCTGAATGGCTTTGTGATAGTGGTGGTGTTTGGGCCCCTGACGACATCATCGCTGACATTGAAGTCTTGCTCCCCAAATAAATGCGGAGAGTAAACAAGGGGAAGAATTAAACCTCCTGCACAAGGAACATGAAAGACAAGATAACGCTGCATGCTAAGTGTGTTGTCTTTCCCCCCTCTATCTGTTTTACTCAAAGTCCATTACAACGACTACAACAACTCAGGGACAATTTTGAATTGGAGCAATTAATCTCCAACACACAGCCACAAGTGCAATGGAAAAGGGTGAGGGTCTCCAGGATAAAGTATGTATGAACAGCTTTAAAAAGGAAACACAAGACAATAACGTGTTCACTGATTAGTGGACTGACATCTCGGCCTGCAGTGAGGAAACGGAGGCAGCTCGGGATCTTCCCCTCATAATTTGCCTGCCAGGGAAGCATTGGACCAGTCGATCAGTTCTCTTGACTTTATTAAAAGACCACCAGGATGGGTACCAGGCATCACCCTCCAATTGCCAAATTGTTTAATTAGTGATGATTCATTGCCAAAAAGCTACTAAGAGACAAAAACCTCCTTCTGACCGTGGGGCACAATCATCATGCTGCTTTAAAGACCTCGTTTTGATTAAAACGAGTACTACTTCTAATTCTTCCAATACATTTTAAACACAGCATGTGCCTCGAGCCCAGTCAGGCTCTTTCACGTGATTCATATGGCTCCTGTCTACATTCACGGCTTTATTATGTTTGCGTTAATGTGTTTTGGATCTCGCCGAGGTTTCCTATAAAGATTAAAAGACGACACGGCCCTGATCTCATATATTAAGCCTCTGTCTCTTCATCTTTATTGTGAAGCTATAAATGAATTGTAATTACCTATCCTGTGCAGCTGTGAAAAAGCAGCAAATAATGCCTGTGCAGAACTCAAAACTACAATACACATGTCTAGGGTTGGTACTCTCAGTCTATATGAAGTGCGTCCATGTTGTGGTGCTTAAACTCCAACAGTACCCTTATAGTAAGAATACTGATATGCTGTGATCCGGGATGGTTAAGGCCAAGCTCTTTTAAATATAAACAGATGTCAGTATAAGGTTTCATTTTTTGCATCCAGATCAGATTATTTAACAAATGACTTAAAGCTAATTATTTTGGATTTTTCAGGAACCGAGTACATCACCACCAAAAAAAAAAAAAAAAAAAAAATCTAGATTGTAGATTCATGCAGCATTCATCAGTGACTTAACGTACACCTGGAGGATTAAAGCAACATCCACTAGATCAGGGGTCCCAACCTTTTTTGCACCACGAACCAGTTTAATGTCAGAATATTTTGCACGGACCGGGGGGTTGGGGGGTTGGGGGGTGGGCGCAAAGTGTTGCAATGGAACACTACGTTCTCTGAGTCACGTGCAGTAGTGCGACCAGAGTGGAATTTTTCAAAACAAGTGACCCAGGAAACTACTGAAAATAAAATAACTAAAAATTTCAGAAAGATTATTATTGTTTCGCGGCCCGGTACCAAAAGACCCACGAACTGGTACTGGTCTGCGGCCCGGTGGTTGGGGACCCCTACACTAGATGAATACTTCGAGTCAACTGTAAAATACATGTGCTCCCATAGTTATGATGGCTCAACATCCGATTTTTATGAAGTCACGATAACGATTGCAATACGCTAAAAATGTTTAAATATTTTAAAAATATTTCAAATTCGCAAGCGGGCATCGCTGGCAGGCCAGCGTAACAGCGTATATGACATACGATTCGTTCGGATGACACCCGCAAGTATGCAGACGATACCCAGAAGTACACGGACGATGCCTGTTGGTATGCAGATGACACCCGGAAGTACACGGACGATACCCAGATATACGCGTCACTCACCTTGCATGATGCCTCACTCTCTCCCGCAACTCATGGATTTAACTTGTGTATCGGTGTACTATACAGTGCATTACCAAGTGTTTTTGTGTGTTTTAAGAGCTAATTTTAATTCAAAAACATGTATCGTAGATGCCCCAGCGTGTCTCCTAGAGGAAGCTAGGCTAAGCTACCTAAGCTAGGCTAAGCAGTGGCCTACGACATTTCACATACGATATTTTCCACTTATGATGGGTATAGCAGAATGCATCTCCATCGTAACTTGAGGACTACCTGTATTTCGTTGTTTCATGTACCGCAACGTTAAACACACTAATGAGCTCCCGCGTCATTGTGATTGTTGTCACGAGCTACATTTCAAATAAAAATTTTTTTACCTTACCTTCAAAGGTTTTTATTATAAACTAGAAAAAAAAACAGTTATGCCAAACAGACCTTTTGGTCGGTTTGAAGACGAAATAAGAGTTTTTTAAAATTCAAACAGTAAATAAATTAAGGGGGACAAGCACCCAGGGTTAGCACTAAATAACAGTACTGTCTTTAAGCATGTGATCTGAGAAACCCTGCTAGTTTGTTTAGTCAGTTGCCACACACTGTGTCACATGGTACTATACACTCCCCACCATTTATGCTTTTTCCCAAAAACGACTTAGGAAAAGAAAGTAATAGTATAGTAAAAGTAAAAGTAAAAGAAAGTAAAAAAGTAATAGACTAAGCACATGTTGTCCCATTAAAATACAAAATTACACTACAGGAGAGATAGCGGAACTGTAAATTTAGTATTTTTCGGGATGAACAAAAGAGTTGCAGCTTTTCTCTTTTACTATGTTTAATATTCAGAGGAACACACGGCATGAAGCTAGCAGAGCATTAACTCTAAATGAAATCATGACTGCAGCTGCCTATCTGTCTTAAAGAATGTGCGTGTGTAATAGGCAAAATCATTTTTATTATTTTACCAACAAGACTTCATGACATAACCCATTGCTCCACTGCAGTGCTTGTATTGTTGAGCTATTGACAGATTTACTTTTTATCCCTTCCATCTAATGTCACAAACCAGCCCTTACCATCGGTAATGGAAATCTCCCAAATTTAACTTGAACCAGAATAAACAATGAGGTCAGAGGACTCTCTGGGTGACACCTCACAAACATGGATTGAACGCACAGTCATACATATACATGCCGTGTGCGTGATGGACATCTCTGCTGTGAGACTTGAGACAAAAGAATGCCTGGGAAGGTGGAGGAGAACACCAGGGGCCTGGAAGAGAGGCCTTGTTCAAAGCAGGAAAATAATAATGAGATTATTAAATACAGCCGGCAGATGAAAAATAATAACATATTGATCGCACAAGTAGAACTTTAAAGGGTTATAATAGCCTGATTCCCAGTATTGATCAGCCTGCTCTCTGTGGATGGGTTTACAGGGACTTTACTGAGAGAAAAAGAGGGCTTTTGTGCCATGTTACCATGCAATATTGTTGCAGTGTTATTGCAATACCTTAATTCATTTGCTTGTGGGTCAAACTGTGTGAACGCTGCATTATCAGTGTACCTGTGTTGTAAATTCACTTTTACACACACACACACACACACACACACACACACACACACACACACACACACACACATATATATATATATATATATATATGAAATTGTCTTTATAAAATTTTTTTTTTAAAAAACACATAAAAACTAATATTTTTGACATACCAAAATCACTTTATGGGTTATTTCCAAAAATCAAAACAACAGGAAAATAAATACACATTTTACCCATCGCCAGTATATCGGTGGTATTTGGTAGGTTTTTGTTTCTCCGTGATATAATTAGAAAGTCTTCCGTAAGGCGGTTAAAGAAACTGTGTCAGGAGGTATCAGGTGGATTATATCTGAGCATGAAATTTTCCTGAAGCATGTCAGGGCTATGTGTTAGGCAGACTGCCTCCTCCTCTTGCTTTTCCAGAGTGTGGTGGAGGTAAGGGGGGAATGTGCGGCTGGGGGGGAGCGCCAGTGAGTTTGGGTGGAGGCTGAATTAAATTACCAGAAACAGTTGGGCTTTTATTGGGTGTGTGATACTGTCAGGGCGCCTGCGTCTCACTTCAGTAACATGCCGGATGAGATTTTTGTATTTCATGAAGGCAACTGCGAATACTCAATGTTATCTCATTATGTGCCGTGTGTGTGTGTGTGTGTGTGTTTGTGTGTAGACTAATATAGTAGCAGTAAGGGTGAAGGTGGATCGAGAGCTGCATATATTATGTTCCTCTAGTCACACAAGGGGCATGTTGCCTAGCCTGCTAAAGGGCACAAAAATAAAAATGGCAGCTGTCTAATGGGCAATAACTTCAGGCAGGATTGTTCAAAAACCATGCGAAAGTGGACAGCCTTACTGAGATGCTTGTACCAGATCCATGGCTATCATCAGGTTATTATGCAAAAAAAAAAAAATACTCTTTGACACCATTCGGGGCTTGAAAAAAATAATAAAATCCCGTCATGATGGGAAAATAATGTGCTAAATGCTGATGGTACGTGGCATCCATAGGAAACAAAGCTTAGCCCTTATGTCTGAATCTGCGAGAGCCAGAATGAGCAGCAGCTGCTTCTGAGCTTTAGTAGAATTATATTCAGACAGCAGAGAAGCTGGGATACATGGACGAGATCTTCAGTTCAGTCATGATCCACACAAAAGGACTGACATATGGGACTATTTGTAAATAACGCGAAACAGATTGGCTTCCAGGATTACGAGATGGGTGGGATTCTACCAAATCTAATGGTTTTCTGAGAAAGCCAAATTTAGAGCTTGAAAACAGATGTTGGAAGGCTCCCGAAGGGGAACCATGTTGACATCTAGAACTCCTGCTTTGATAGATGAGGCCTAATTATACTCTAAAGCATCACTTTAATGTTTTCCTCTACATGCCCCCCCCCCTCAAAAAAAGCACACAAATTCCCATCTTCTATTTTGTCTTTTTTTTTTTGTACCAAAACAAAATATAATATGATGTAGATGACTTACAGTTAGTTTGAGCACAGTTTGAGACGTGCTGTGGAATCCAAAACGTCAATATCAGTAGATAGTGACTACTGTGGCAAGGAAATGTCGTATTTTTGGAATCAAGAAGAAAGTGTAAGCTGAGTCGAGATTGAGGGAGGAACGGAGTGGAGCAGGTGTGCTAAGCTGGACTGACAGACTCCATTGTAAGAACAGTCAGGACCAGGGAATGAAGGAGAGGACAGGCTATAACTTTCACCTGTCCAAAGAACAGAGAGGGATAGGGTGTCTATTAAGGGCATGTTGGATGCAAATTCCTGCTGGAGCATTAAGGAGAGCTGCAGTAACTTCCTTTGTGGAAGCTGGCATCGAGAGGAACAGTGATATGTGAGCCCGGCAGAACTCATTCAGCTCACGATGAATTAGACTCGGGCGTCTTTTAGGAAAGCACTTTTTAGTTTGCTCCAACACATGCCTCATTGTCAAGTTCTCCTGATAAAAATGTAAAAGTAAGCACGTTGAAAGTGATGGTTAGAAAACACACAGAAGACCGAGAGAACAGTAGGTGTCTACCAATGTAATTCAAAAACATAGTCGACTAGTCAAATCCTATTTCAGGAGCAGCGAAGAATATGGCAAACTGCACTTCAGTTAACATATCGTTAGGATACGAAAAAAAAGGTAACTGCATTCCAGTAAAGTCACAGAAAAAAAGGTGCAATCAGATTACGGATACATTTAGTAATAGTGGGGATTATCTTGTAGGATTTACGATTTAACAATGCATAAGGCCTGTAACAACTAATCAACATAAGTTGATCAAAATAATTCCCAATTAATTTCATTATTAGTTGAACTGCGCTATGAAAACACACTGCACACACTACGTCAATTTATAAATAAACAAAAACAAAAACAAAAAACCCCATTGACTGAAATGGTGGAACAGAGACAACAGTACGACTTTCTCTACAGTATGGAAACTCCTTACAGTACACTACACATTTACACATAAGTATAAGTACACATGACGTAACTTCTGTTTTAATGTCAGTAATATTATCATTCCTTTGGGGGAATGAGAGGAACAGTGGAAGCGTGATGTTCCTGCTTACACCGTCCATAACAGCTTTGTTATGTTTTGTTAGGCAGCAAGCAGCAAACCTATTTGATTCAGGTAGCTTGTAAAAAGGTAAATTAGCCTATTTTTCCGACCCAGTAGCACTGATAAACAATTATATATTCTTAGCATAGACAATATACTGTATGCATGCTTTACTGTATGTGCAAGTCATCAAGTCCACATCGAAGCAGATCTCAAAAAGGGTTGATTCACTAGGATTGAGCAGTGAACACTAAGAGTCAACTGCAAAACCTTTTGACTCTTCTCTGTCTCTCACACACACACACACACACACACACACACACACACACACACACACACACACACACACACACACAC
>JAQLOM010000001.1:12080509-12093182 GCA_030068315.1 Chrysichthys thysi
CCAACTCATGTGGTAAATAAAAGTGTGACTGTTCATGGAAGACACAAAATTGTCTGGGTGACCCCAAACTTTTGAACAGTAGTATACCTTTCATAAACCGCTGTAAAAATTATGACAATTCAAATCAATTCAAAAGATGAACCACAATTATTATCAGGCTGAATAATCTTTTCGTTTTTCCTAGCTGTAGTTGTATAGTTTAGACAGCAGGGGACATGCAATAGAAGACATGCATATGACATTGCCGTAGGCAGAAGTAACAAGGCTCAAAAACACATGAAAACACACACACACAAACAAACAAAAAAAAAACAGATCTAAAATGGGAAAGAGCTTTTGTGGGATTCACTGTACAGACAGATTCAACAAGAAATCAGAGCTATCTTTTTACAGACTGCTGAAAGCAAAAAGAAAAGAGAAGCAAATAGAGGTAGAGATTTTTATGTTTAATCCTTCACAAATGTTCATAAACGGTTATTAAGATAAAGCTTATTGATTAGAAGAAACGTTATTAACATTTTTAATAAAAGCAATATTTAAGTTTATATTTTAATATTTTCTTGTATAATCTATATATAAAATATTTTATAACATTTTATTTTAGCTACTACATTTTGCTCTAAACTTTACAAGCGGTTGTAAATAATTATTGTTGGCAGTAATTTCAGAAAATGAAACAGAAGTTTTTTTTTATTTAACAAAAGGGATATTTATGTTGACGGAGAACAGGAAAATAAAATGTTGCATTTTTTGTAATGAAAATATCATGAATCAAAATCAAACCCAATTGTAAATTGAGTGAATCATTGTATGCCTATTATATATTCCCCAAACTGGTTTAAAATCTTTTTATTGTGAAGAATCTATTGAAAAGGTACTATCATATAGTTCACAGACACATACATGGCTTTACCGGAGTATGCACACCTTCAGCTTATTTACCAGATGCATTAAAACACTTGCACAGCCATTCACTCATTGCTCAGCACTGGGCCGACCTAAACCTGTGTAATCCGTGTTTTGTTCTCGGTCATGTTTTTCCTCTGGTATTCGTAGTTCGTAGTCTTCAACATCTGTGTTTTAACATTTAGCCTTGTATTTTTACACTTTTACTGTATTGTCTTTGCACTAAATTGTATGGTGCGTAGAGCTTTCTTATTGGTTTGCTTGGTTTACTTGCTCTAATAAACCTAAATAATCTAAAATGTACTGTGTATCCAGTGGATCTGATGTCTCGTTTTGGTCCAATGTGTACATGTGTGCGTATGAGTGCAAAGTGTTGTATGAGGTGAAGTTGAGTGTCCAGAATACCAACTGCCATTTAGATATTTTTTTTAATGAGGAAATTGCCACATGCAGCAAAGAAGTCAAGAAATAGAGGATGAGGAATGGACTGCCTCGAGAGTTTGCGAGTGAATTATAAAGTGCAGCAGAAAAAAGTGTGATGGGAGAGAGAGAGAGAGAGAGAGAGAGAGAGAGAGAGAGAGAGAGAGAGAGAGAGAGAAAGAGAAAATGCAAGCATATAAATTGATGGGGATTATTCAGTGAGTAGGTGCACAAACATCAGCATGATGATGACTCCTTCAGTATAACTGCTTCCTCTGGTTAGATAGGTCGTGACTAACAAGCTGGGTAAAACTCTGTATGGAGGTACTGGATATAATGTGGACAGGCTGATGATAAAGATACGGCATTCTCATTTATGAACTCTGTACTGTTCCCCTTTCCTCAGTCTTTCTCTCTTTTACCATTTCTCAATTGTTTTAGTTATATCAGCTCTCGCTCCTGCACTTGGGTCACTCAGACATCGCTCCAAGCGCTTTATTGCCAACGCTTTCCACGATATCAAACTGCCGTTTATGGAACTATTTTCAGCCCTCATGAAATAGTTATCCTTCGAAGGCTGACCGAAGCAAACACAGGATTTTTTTGGGTCATTTTTTTTATTATGCTCCACAGGGTGCAGGTCACACGTTCACCACTGCATGTTGATTCAGGTTCAGATGACAGCAGTGCCTACCTCCAGTAAGGCACATAATAGCCTGTAATTTAGGGTTTGTCCATATGAACTGGATCCAGGCGCAACACATAATGACCAATACGTCATGAGACGATTTCTGCTAAGGCCGTGCCTCCAAATGGGCCGTCCCGAGTGCGGTATTACCTCTTGTGCCTGTGTATATTTTCAGACTCTACAGCTTGATATCCTTTAACTGCATACAGTAGAAATAAATGGACAGTCACATGGATGCATCTGCATTTCTTTTGTTTTTGAGGTCAGAGGCCATCAGCTGTTCGCGAGTGATGGTGTTTTGTAAACATGGCGGCACGGCAAGGATCCAGTGCACCTATAAACGTCAGTCAGGCACTCTGGCATAATTTCATTTTGTTTGGAATAAATAAAAGGCTCATCCCTCAAAGTGATTGTGTGCCCTCCCAATATTTCAGCTTGACTCCCACTTTGATGAAGCAGTAGGTGCTTAATGATGCTCCTGATTTATATGGTTTGGAGATTGGGGGGAGGATAAGTGCAGCTGAGTTGCTGAAGAGAAGTGGCCTCGTCTCTCTCTCTCTCTCTCTCCCTCTCCCTGTCTCTCCTTCCTCTCCGATATAGACAGGAAAACACTACACTTCTAATTCCTCTTTATTAATAAGTCATATCAGCCCCTCTACAGACAAAAAAAAAGTTACTTAGAATATTTTCCATTAATGGGGAGAGAGAAAGTTTTGAGCATCTTGAGTTCATCTTCTAAAGTGGGCTGTAAACTGGTTATAATTATGGCTTGTCTGGATATTTCGTATTCAAGAAGACACTGAAACCCACAACAGAGCCAAATTCAGTGGTTCATGGTTTGTGGTTAGAAGTTTCTCTCTAAACAGACATCTCAAAAGTAAATAGACGCCCTTCATTACAATGTTTTATCGAAGTGGACACCACCTGAGGCTTCAAACTTGTTAATATATTATTTGCTTGTCAGATTACAGTATATGAACTGTTTAGAGCAACGAGCCATGCCAGGAACACCAGAAGCCAAAGAGTTGTGTGATTTTCATAGAGGGTGTATTGTGGGTCAGTCTGAGGGTGGACTTAGCCAGCGTATGATTGCACAAAACCTTGGGATTCTTCTTGCCACAGTCAACAGAGTGATTGTACAATTCAAAAACAAAGGAAAGGAATCAACAGCATGCCGCTCAGGTCGACCTGGACCCTCCGACAGGGGTCTTCAGACCATCGAGCAGATTGATGAAATAAATCTCTGTTGTAAGGCCGCTGATGTAACACCAAGTGACTCGGAGTACTTCTGTGAAGGATCTCCATCGACTTGCCTACTATGCCAGAGCAGCTAGAAGGAAGTTTCTAGAAATATATTTTTCAAAAATGATGGCGTCTATTTACCTTTGAGATGTCTGTGTACTGTACAAAGAGCCTGGACTGGACATGTTTACTGTAAGTGAGCGAGTTGATCGTCATAAATCCTACAAATTGTGTGAGGGTGTAGAAAAAAATCCTGCAAAAAATATCATAAGTGAGAGATGCTTCAGAGATCCGACATCTGGCTTTGGTAGATCCTGCACCACTACACACAGAATAACTCCTGACAACAATTCCCAGCACAGAACGAAAGGACTGATCACATTATTCAAGTTTTGCCCAATTTCAAACTGAAACTTTTCTAGACAAGCTAGACCAACTGCTATGTATCAGGTCCAGCTGTTCCATAAAGTGTTGTGTATCTAAGTCTGGAATCCTTGCCAGGTTAGGTGGGGAAAAAAGCCCCGACATTCCAGAGTAAACAGACTAAT
This sequence comes from Chrysichthys thysi, assembly GCA_030068315.1. NCBI lineage: Eukaryota > Metazoa > Chordata > Actinopteri > Siluriformes > Claroteidae > Chrysichthys > Chrysichthys thysi. The sequence goes on from JAQLOM010000001.1 coordinate 12,084,314, forward strand.
CCACACCCTTTGCCTGCGTGTTGTGTGTGTAATTAATTAAAACCTTAATGCTTTTCCTTTATGCAGTTACTGATACTTGATGCGCTGGATTACTGGCAGCGCAGTGGGATGTAATTTGTTTTTAATAAAAACATTGCTGGGATTAAATGGATGGAGTTTTATTGTGATATGAAAAGCCAGGAACCCCTGCTTTCCTCTATACACTGAACTAAAATGAAGCCGGAGATAGTTTGGCATCTTAAATAGGCATTTAATTACCCATAATAGTCTACGAATGAACGTAATAAGTGAGATTATAACAACTAATGTAATTACTATTTCAATACAAAATGAACTTGAATAGACTTCACTGTACATATTATTTGGATTAAACCAATTCAAGCTCAAATAATTGCACTTTACATTAGAAAAGGTACTATTTATTCGTGGCGTAAAGAGGATTTTTATGGGTTGTCAAGGCAGAGAGCACATAAAATGACACCGTCATCACTAATTGAACATGGCAGCCCTGCAGAAGACCATCTGCTCCACAAGAAATTGTTACCAAAGTCACAATTATCTCTTCGGAGGGACTTTATTAAGAATTAAAAATTAATTTTGCAAACTAATTTGTTGCAAAAGCTGTGCAAGAGATAAGGAGGAAAATAAAAACACTTTAAAGGACCACTAACAATAGCCATTTCCTTCCATGCTTTGTTTGCAGACCGTCTACTAGTAAGTAATTCACTGTTCTGTCCCAGTTACTTTTTGACAGGAGGCTTTAATTTGTTCAGATTGCACACAGATTCATTGATGATCTGACACATTTGTTTAGGAACACGTTTTGTCACCATGCAGTGCAACATGTGTACTGAGAAGCAATGCCTCACAATTTTAGCAGTGCCTACAATCAATGCAGATGGTCAATATTCAATAGACCACAGAGGGCCTGCCCTTTATCCTCCTGAATGGGTTCGGGTTTCATTCCTAACCTTCCTTTGGTCTTGTTTTTCATCTTTGTCGTTAGAAAAAAGCGAACAGAACAGCAGGATGGTCAAAACGATGTGGCCAGATAATTGAGCTAATCTCTGCCTGCCTAATACTTATCATTGACTTGCCTTTCTTAGAGAATCAATCAATACATCCTATTTCAGAAATTTCAACTAACACCTAAAACCACGGCTAAAAACGGCAACTCCTCTTCTCGTTCGTCCCCATGCCTCCACTTTCACTAGCTTTTATTCGTCTTTATAGTTATCCACCTTGAAAGTTCAAATGGTCTTTTCAGGCATGAGAAGGAAAAAAAAAAACGGGGAAACCATTAAACACAAAAATAAAGACGGGACACACATTAAAAGAAAATTCGAGGCTGAGTAGTTTGCCCACCGGGCATAAGGACTCAGTGAATAGTTTGGTGGTAGAAGCCTCTAAAATTTCCTCACCAGCGTACGGCAATATCTAGCAGTTATGGGCGGTCCTTTTGTGATGTCTTTAGAGTTGAAGTAGTGCTTCAGTGAACAGCTAACCTTGATCAGCCAGCTAGTGTCTGGGGACATAATGTTGACTAATCTTTTCATATTGCTTGTTAGGCCTTTAAAATGAATATCATTAGCAGCTATATTATTAGAATATTTTGAGTGCATGATAGCTTGTATCCACTTTACACAAGTACATACAGTTGTTGTATACATCTTTTGATAAAAGTTGCTTCGAGTTTAACTTTGGTGAATTTTGACACAGGAATTTACACCATTAACCAATACCAAAGCAGCTTTAAATGCACTGCTGTCCTTGTAGAAAGAAAAATCATATCCAAGAACACTTCGGTGGCTTACAAATCTTCAATGAGATGGGTGGGTGATATGTTCGGTTAGCTAGCTAATGGTCAGCCACTGTCACGTCACAGCAAGAAGGTCCTGGGTTCGACACGGGTGCCTTTCTGTGTGGAGTGCCTTTCCAAAGACATGCACAGAGGGGATTAGGCTAATTGGCTACTCTAAACTGCCCGTAGGTGTGAATGGTTGTCTGTCTCTGTGTGTCGCCCTGTGGTGGATTAGTGACCTGCCCAGGTTGTACCCCGACTCTCGCCTGAAGTCAGCTGGGATTGGCTCCAGCTTCCCCCCGCGACCCTGAACAGGAATAAGCGGCAGACGATCAATAAAGATGAACTTTGTTTATACCTGGGATTTAATATCCCTTAAATAATTGAAGGAAACTGAAATTGAGATTAAATAATTGTAGCCTGCTCCTCATCAGTACAAAACTAAATGTCAGGGTTGCAGGGTCTTGCTGGACACACACAGTGGGTGGCAGTAAACCGAAAAGGAGTTTATTACGAGATTTCAGGCAGACGGAGTCCAAGACGTAATCCAATATTCAAACTCAAATTCAAAACATGCATAACAGAGGCAATGCAAGGTCAGAGTCAAAAAGGACAGGCAACGGTCCAAATCACGGTAAAGTAGATATACCCAAGGCAAGGCAGAGACAGAGTCCACAGTGCAAACAATGTATAGAAACCGAGCAGACTAGTATATAGCATGAGGCTTGGCAAAGTAGCGGCAACCACTTACAATGAGTCACAAAGTCTTTGTGAAACTGTGTGGTGTGTGTGTGTAGGTTGCATCCAATCAGGAGTTATGTGACTCACAGCCCAGGAGTGTGTCAGCCATGTTGGTTGTTCATGGGAATTGGAGTTTACAAGGAGGAAGCTGTGCCGGTAGCGAGGGGCATATCCATGGCACTAAAACACTGAGGAATCAGCAATATTCTTCCAAATGCACCTGTAGCTGTTAACGTTGTCCAGCCTAACCTAATGCAATATTACTGTAATGTGCAGTTCAGGAACGCAATTTGCAAGTACATAAACTCATCACGGAATTAATTAAAGTCATTGACCAAACCATGAACAAACGTATGTAGCAGGGATATGATAATCAAGCTAGGGATAATTTATAATCAGAAACTGGGAAATCTGTCTGGGGTGAGAATAAGGATGTACAACAAGAATCAACAAACACTGAACAACATCAACGAACAGAGGGAAACAGAACAGGTGAACACATTAGGCTAATAAACCAGTGACGAGATGTGGTGGAGACCGAACACATACTAAAACAAACTAAGGCACATCACCATAACAAATGATGAAAAGTTCATAAATTATATCACACTGGACATTCTGGAGCCAAATCCCAGCTGAGGGCGAGAGGCGGGGTACAACTGGGGCAGATCACCAATCCACTGCAGGGCCAACACACAGAGACAGACAACCATTCACACTCACATTCACACCTACGGGCAATTTAAAGTAGCCAATTAGCCTAATCCCCTCTGTGCATGTCTTTGGACTGTGGGAGGAAACTGGAGTACCGGGAGGAAACCCACGGGGACACAGGGAGAACATGTAAACTCCACACAGAAAGGTGCCCAGGTCAACTCTGGGGATCGAACCCAGGACTTTCTTAATGTGAGACGACAGTGTTAAGCACCACACCACGCTGCTTCTTTATTTGTATTATCTTTAACAAAACGTTTCAAAGTAACGATGGCCCGTCGTTTCTCTTTACTGAGTCGAGCGGTTCTTGGCATAATATGGATTACTACAGTTGTAGTATAGGGCTATTATCTATATAGCAACACTACCTCGACACAACACAACTGAAGACCTCAAACGCATTAAGAAGGCAAGAAATTCCACTAATGGACTTTTGACAAGACACACCATGTTAACTGAAAAGCCTTCCAGGTGACTACGTCATGAAGATGGTTAAAATAATGCCAACAGTGAGCAAAGCTGTCATCAAGGTAAACACTGGCTACTTTGAATAATCTAAAATATGAAGCATATTTGGTTTTTGTTTTTTAAGACTTAATTATTCACAACATACCTTCATATGTACGAGACATGTTTTTAAGTTCATGGTTTTGATGCCTTTAGTATTGTTCTACAATGTAGAAAATAGTCAATCAATAATAAGACAAACCTTTGAAAGGGTAGGTGCGTTGAAAGGCTTTTCGACCGGTACCGTTTTTTCAACTATAAATAGTTAACAATGGTCAACATTATACACTAAGCAAAAAGCAGTGAAATCTGTTTGGAATGGTGTTCTTAAGAATGAGAATTTAGTCTTGAAATCCTGTTCGTTAGTAGGCTATTTGGGGCAGCAGCTTCACAGTGTTGTCTCAATAAACAGCACTGATTACAAATTGACCAACTGTTTAGCTCGCAAAACTGCAGCATATTTATTACTGAGAAAGCTCTGACTGGGCGTATGGATAAAGCTAATGGATACATGGTTAGCATTTGAAATGGCTACTAGACCACATACAGCTCACGCCTCGGTGTGGCTCTCAGGAGCACATTCATCACAGGTGCTTCAGGACAGTAGAAGTGCTCGGAGTTATCAGTGAAACATTCTCCCATATGTCTCCACCGCCTCTTTATCTACAACAGCAGCCTGCAGGCAACCTAAAACCTTAACCCACTGTACATCTGACCTCCAACACGGACTCGCTCCGTTCTTAAATGTGTGTGCGCGCGCGTCTCTGTGTATGTTTGTGGGGGTGCGTGTGTGTGCGTTACAGAGAGAAACGAAAATGAGAGAGAATTTTCTGCAGTGTCACATGCCGCTGTAGTGAGAGAGAATAAAAGCAAGCAGATGAATACCAAATGGCCATCTTTATACTCCGAGTGGCAAAAGAGTAGGCACGAGAGCAACATCATTGAGCCATTCAGCTTATTTTTCATTTAAGAAGTGCAGGAAAACCCTGACTACTAAAAGGATGTGCAGGCTAATTGTCCTCATTAGCATGATGTATGACCCATAAATTCTCATTCGCCAAGGAATCCGCTTTGAAAAACGAGAAGTGTCCTTTTTTCATTTTTAATTACACGGCCCCCACCCAATGATTCATGCATTTTATAGAGAGAGCGAGAGCGCTATCATGCTATGCTCTGTGCTTTACGTTACAAATGAAAGTTGCGCAACCATACGGTATGCGTAATCATATAGGATACAAAGCGGCAAAACATTTGAGGTATTTTAGGTGACGACAGCCACAGTCTGCATTCATTAAAACCCGCACGCCAAAGAGTAATGACGAAATAGTAATGCAATCCCATTGAGCCATTTACTGTTTATGGACCAGAAGGACTAAACACTGTGTTTCCAACTGCTTAAGGGGCTTCTTAGACACCATTATGATCCATTTGAGCCCCAGCAAGTCTCACATAGGCTGGTTAACAGAATGCATTAAACACCTTGATCATATTGAGACATCTTTTCGCTCACAGCGGTCTGAAGTAATAGCAAAACAAACACATGTAGCGCACAGGCTCGTCTCAATTTTCCCGTGATTGTGCTCTGCAGCACGTTAATGTGCTTCTGTTCTGTGGTGATCAAATACAACCTAAAAATTAACTAACACACGGTCTTTGTTCCATTTAGTTTGAAATATCAAGGCGAAAAAGAGCAGGTTTCCAAAGAACCGTTTGCTTGATCAGTCTTTATTCCAATCTACGTACATTCATCCTCAGTAACCACTTTATCCCGGTCCGGATCGGGATAGGTTCACAGTCTATGCCTGGAACACTGGGCGAAAGATGGGTGAATTCACCAGTCCAGTTCTGTCACGCACATTCTTCCACACACTCGTTCACACCTAGGGAGAATTTAGCCTAGCATAAAATTCTAACTGCATGGTGTTCAATAGTGGGAGAAGACTGGAGAACCTGGAGGAAACCTCAGTGAAGAAGGAGAACATGCACAGTAACCAGAGATCAGGATCAGCCCCACTGTACCATCGCACCGCCCTGATCGATCTTTCAGCTTTTTCTTTTTGAAGCCATGCTACGACTGATCTTTAACCTTAACGTCATGCATATGCTTTTGGTACGAAATGAATATTTGGGTTTATTGTAGAAACAAAATCGGCTAGATAATGATCAGAATTGCCCTTTACTGATCCAGAACTGGTTCCTCCATGGCATTGCTGTGAAGCCCTTTTTCTTGGCACATACATTTTTAAGAGTGCACCTTCACTGACCCTCTTTTCTAACCTCACCCTTCGAGTTGTCTAGATTTCTTTTCTCACTTATCACTCTCCTTTCTTTCCCCTCTCTCTCTCTCTCTCTCTCTCTCTCTCTCTCTCTCTCACACACACACACACACACACATACACACAAACCTCACTCTCCCCTTCCTTTCTCCCTCTTTCCCCACTTGCCCTCCCTCTATTTTCTTCTCTCTGTCCTCTCTATCTCTTCCTGTGCATTCAGACTGCTGTCTGCTCTTCTGGACGATCAGTGATTTATGTCGTCCCCAGGTGAGCATGTTCACATCGGCATTACCTTCCTTTTCCAAGGCAGTGATCTGTTTCCCTGAGCTCTGTGCTCTCAAGCTCGTACCACTTCAGTGATCAGAAGCTCGCTCCTGCTCCAGCCTCCCTCTCTCTCCCTCTCTCTCTCTCCACACTCTGCCTGAAAGCCTAATACCAAATGGCAATATTCTGGAGGGAAAGAGACATCTAAAACCCATTGACTTTGAAGATTCATTGACTTCTTGTGATTTGGGCCAGCTCCACTAGTGTATAGAGGATGTTTTTTGGCTTCAGAGCAGAAGACAGCTTCGATTCATGAAAAGCATAGAGGTGATTTGATTTTCTGATCATTTATAACATTAAAGAGGTGATACTGAAAATACTAATGGTAATCATCTGATAGCGGACTATAATACGTAGCCCTTTGACAATTCGATTTAAGGCGCATCTAATCCATGCGTAGCCTTCGAAACAACTTAATTCACATGCGACTACAGTACAGGTATAAATAAGGTTGAAGGATTTTTCAAATGATTCCCAGCGATGGCTGCTGCCTGCCTCCCCAAAAAAATGGCTATACACTTCAGTTGAATCTAAACGACATCAAAACCCCGAATCTGGATACTGCTTGTCCTGTAGTATTACACTGAAACTGAACCAATAATCAAAGAGCAGCTGCGAGTTCTAGCTGGAATGTAGATTTCAATAACGTATTCCAAAAAACGCCGCAATTGACGGTGTTTTTTAATCTTCTTTCAGAATGCAAATGTTGCAAAAGACTGGACGCCCATATCTACTACACCATAGTTGTGTATACACACTCAGATCTTATGCTCGTTTGAAATGAGCACAGTGAGCATATTTACTTGCAACGTTCAGTAATATTACTTTAAGCTCATAAGACGTAAATGAAATTTTATCCCTGGGTTATCCAGGTTGGGCAAAGTGATTTCAGATGGAGAGGAATGATGCAACAGATTCAAATGCAGATCTTGTAGTAAAATATACATTGGATAGATCAGATGTGGTATTGTTATATGCACTTGGCCTGACCAGAAAAAGCACCTGTGGTGCGAAAGTATTACCTTTATGCTAATCATTATGCCTTCCGTCTGACATGACCTTACTGTGACATAAAACATCCCCAGCCTAGACCAAGCGCTGAACTCTATGAGCCATAAAGACGCTCAAGGGGAAACAAAGAGAAATGTGCATTGTATTCAATTATTTTGGAACGTTCCATCTTCATGTTTACATAAAATCCCTTATAACTCACTGAGAATCTTTTGTTCTTACTCACCCATGAACAGCTGCTGTAAATCAAACATATATTTGGGTATTTTCAGGGAGGAAAAAAAATAATCAGTTGGAATATCAGATGTCGTCATGGAGAAGCCAACAACAGACTTCAAAACATACGCTATCTTTATGGCCCATAGGTAAACTTCTACTACATGCTTACTTGGCACAACATTCTTGTAAACACGTTCAGTGCTGTGAAAGCAGCCAACAAGTGTAGCTTTGGTGGGTTTTTTTCTCTACTAGTAGAGCTATCACTGAGCTTGATCTACAATTTGTTTATCGTAACACACAAAGCTGCTTAGGTAGCAAAACAGCAGGAGGGTTACCAAGTTCATGTCACATCAGGTGGACACAAAGAATATTATTATATTACTATTATTATATTATGAAATAATATTATTAGTACTATATTATAGTGATTGTACATGAATCTATGCTGTAAAAAAAATTACAGTCGATTTTCACGGTAATTTAATGGCAGCTTGGGTTGCCAGTAAAGAACTGTAAAATTTACAGTAAACAACTGTAAAACATATTTATGGTAAAGTACTGTAATATCTTACATAGTTTAAAATGACACATTGCATTTTCCTCAAGATACAACAGAGTCGTATTCATGGACCCCATCAAAGTAGCCTGACAGAGCTGGGATTTGAACACGTGACATGCCACCAGAACTATCTTAAAGCACTTCGCATTGATACAACACAATCTCTCAGTGGCGTTAAGTCAGTGTTAGAAGTAGTTGAATCAGTGTGAGCTTGTTGAAGTGTTATTGGAGTGGTTTGACGGTTAAGGTGTCGCATACAGTTCAGGATGCTTGGGGTTTACTACTGGTAATCCCAAAACTAGCATGGTTGGGCAAAGCCCTAAACCTTCAGCTCAACTGTATCCTGTATTAACCAAGTGAGCTGTACTGACTTATGTGTTGTTTATATATACACCATTAAGATATTACAGTACTTTACTGTAAATATGTTTTACAGTTGTTTACTGTAAATTTTACAGCACTTTACTGGCAACCCATCCTGCCAGTAAATTTCCGTAAAAAATCTATTGTAATTTTTTTTTACAGTGAAGCTTACAGTCCTGCTTTCATCCGCTGACTGAATGTGATACAAGTACATGAAGTAATAAGAACAGGAACAAGAAATGGGTTCCTAGCAGGGCCGGATTATCCATTATCTCTTTTCCACTACACTGGTGCTGGTGCCAGGTACCGGTTCTGGTGCTCGGCCGGTGCTGAACAGGGAACCACCGAGAACCG
>JAQLOM010000001.1:12118541-12129409 GCA_030068315.1 Chrysichthys thysi
CATATACATACTTGTAGATATGTTTATAGATTAATAAGCCTTTAATTGGACATTATATACTGTGAAGCTACTTTGTGACAATGTCTGTTGCTAAAAGAGCTATAGAAATAAAATTGCATTGAATTGAATTAAGAAAAAAGAATAAATATAGAGACAGGTTCACTTCAATGATGATATAAAATATGCAGGTTATATCTACAGAATATTTTAAATTGGTGCAGTGGCTACGGTTGGGATGTCACACCTCCTGGGTCCCCAGTTCGATCCTGACTTCGGGATACTTTCTGCATAGGTGTCCTCCAGGATCTCTGGTTTCCTCTCAGAACCATATTAGTATGAGGATTGGCTATGCTTAGTTGCCCCGTAGTATGAATGAATGTGTGCATGGTGCCCTGTGATGGACTGTTGTCTCATTCAGGGTGCATCTCTGCCCCATACCCATTTTTGTTCTTTTTTCAGGATAGGTTTCGTATAGGCATGAAATGATTGATGACAGCATCAGGAACCGCTATCATGATAGCCATCGAGACACTTTAAATGTCTGTTGGACAAAACGGTGTGTGCTGCTTTGGATTGTCAAACCTCAGTTGTGTTGGACTATTCTGTAGCCTTTTACAAACCTCAATAGCCTGCCAGACTTCGGAGTACACCAACAAAACATCTCTGTTTCTCTGATGCATCTTAGCTTTCCCCGTCTGCGCTTGTCAAACACTTCACAATCTAATAATACAGAAGACCTGCACGTGCAGATTATATAACTGTATCGAAATGTATAATGGGCTTAAATGCAGCTAATAACTTGTTGGGTTTAGTTACAGTCCCAAGGTTTTGTAAGCCATCCTGACCAGGATAATGCTAATAACTAGCAGCTACAGCGACGTGAAACCAGCTTCTGGACATTTTTTCCCCACTGTAATCCACATGATGTGCAGTGCATTGTACACCATATGACCAAACATTTGTGGACATCTGAACATCACACCCATGTGTGGATCTTTCCCAAACTGTTGCCACAAAGTTGGAAACACATAACTGGATAGATTGTCATTGTATGCCGTACCGTTACAATTTCCATCCACTGGAACTCAGGGGAGCAAACATGCTCAGCATGACAATACCCTTGTACACAAAGTGAGTTCCGTGAGGACATGTTTTGCCAAGGTTGATGTGGAATAAGCCATGACCACACCCAGGCCTCTTCACCCAACCTCAACGCCTGGCGTCCCTAATGCTCTTGTGGTTGAATATGCTCAACCATGTTCCAAAATCTAGTGGAAAACCTTCCCAAAAGAGTGGGGGTTATTATAACAGCACAGGGTGGCTAAATCTGGAATATTCAACAAGCACACTCGGTTCTTTTGACCACAGAGTCCGTATAATTTTTGTGCAAACTTGAAGCATATGCACACATTTATAAACCATGATTTTATCTTCTACAGTGATAACAAAACAACATTGTCCTTAAATTATTCAATGAGCTGATATAAGACATCTGCTTAAAGTATTTTCCTGTTTCCTACCCCTTAAGAAAATTCGGTCTCTTGCTCTGCATTAGACAGAAAATAAGCTAGCATCATGACTTTTCCCTGGTGACATTTGCTTTATGTGGAAAACCTGCTGGATAAGAGCATTGCCCTGACAAATATACATGCAATGAAGAACAAACTGCATCTCAACACCTTGGGGACATGAAATGCAGCCCTGACCTATCTTTAGTGGCAGAATAGATTGATCTTATTGAGTGCCAGCATTGCTCATGCACACAAACACCGGCTATCATTTTCTCATGATGGACTCCTTCACCTCGTTTCTGTTGCGAAGTCAAGAAAAGGTCCACCATGTTAACAAACTGACTTCACTGCAGAAAACGGGCTTTTGTTTGTTTAGGACCATTATTTGGAAGTCCACTAAATATTACAGCAAACACGCTGAATATATGTCATGATTTTCATCTATTTGTCCATGACACACAATTTCGAATGGGGTGTTGTTACTTTTGACACCATGGTAGTTATTGCCTGAGGGAGAAAGTTGAAGGCTGGTACTCAATGCTGAAAGTAGCTGTTGATGGTCTGTAGAGGGGAAAAAAAAAAAAAAGAAAAACAGTGAAGGCATTGTCTGTCAGAAAGAACTGACGGAGAAATTGGGGAAGAAGCAGCGAATAAGAAATGAAACGAGGAACTTTTCTCCAGAGCTTTTCCATATCTTGAAATGATGCCTGGGCAGAAGAGGGGAGGAGGAAGAGGCGTACAGGCACATTTTGCCATATTAACACAAACTGCAGGGAGTTGTGTTGGTGAAAAAGTGGGCAGGATTGAAAGCAAACACAGGACGGAGATGTTGGCTGGAAAGAAGGATGGTGAGATGAGGAAAGTTTACTGGTTAAAAACAAAGAGGAGAAGTGAAGGAGATTACAGGGGAGGAAAGGGCAGTGACGAGTGAATCCAACAACTGTACCTCTGTGTGTTATGAAGGACCACGGTCATATAAATCGTGATCATGAACAGGCCATTTCATTTCTTGAGGACGGTGTTTGCTGAAGTCAGATTTTTATGCCTCACACTATATGTGTCACTATACACTGCTTTCATAAAGTGATTCTGTCGTCCACCTCCTCGCTAAAGGTAGGAAATAGGATGACTTTTACATATGATGAGCCGTGGCACAGAAATGGGACTATATCAGCATGAAAGACAGCACAACTAACAAATGCAACAAAATAATAATAATAATAATAATAATAATAATAATAATAATAATAATAATAATAATAATAAACATTATGAAGTCCAACATTTAAAATAACTCATTAAACTTTACAATTCCTTGTTGGTGGGTAATGATTCCTAATAAGTTTTTTTTTTTAAACTCTAATTACAACCCATAAATCCCTAATAATCTACTTTAAATAATTCCTTGATCACTTAAAATCATGTTGTCACGATTTATTATAAACCTCTGTGATGTCCTGCAAAAGACTGAACTAATAATGTGTGTGGCCTGTGAATAATCATGAAGCAACTGTAATATTTATTAACAATTATTATAATACATAACAAACGCACTGCTTGGATGCCTTGGTTCTGTGTTCAACTTTGTCCCAGTTCTTCAAAGTGTAACCGATAAGATGAGCATCATATGTGACAGACCAAAGACACAGCTCGCTAATGAAGCAGCTAATGATTTGCACGTCTCGAAATTAAAATCTACACCATATGGCCAAAAGTATGTGGACACCCGACTCTTTGTATACGCTTTAAGATTTCTGGTCGCTGGAAATAAAGGCGCCCGAAAATATTCCAGCATGACAAGGTCCCTGTGCAGAAAGTGAGACCTATACTTTCTGTCCACTTTAATAGGAACATCTGTACATTCATGCAGTTCATGTGTAATTAGCCAATCATGTGGCAGCAACACAACGCATAACTCATACAGCTACAGATCAAGAGCTTCTGTTAATGTCCATATTAAACATGAGAATGAAGAAAAAGGGAGATCTTTGTGAATTTAACCAGGGAACAATTAGTATTTCAGGAACTGCTGACCTCCTGGGATTTTCACGCACAACATATTAGCAAAAAAACAAAAAACAAAAAAAAAAACACTGAGTGAGTGACCGTTTTGCTGGTAGAAACCCCTTGTGGATAAAAGAGGTCTCGAGGAAAATGCCCAGATTGGTTTGAGCTCCCAGGAAGGATATAGTAACTCAAGTAATCACTCTTTACAGCCGAGGTGAACGGAAAAGCATCTCAGCATGCACGTAACATCGACCCGTGAAGTGGATGGGCTCCAACAGCAGAAGACCACATACTAATATTTTCAAGGGACATGTCAAGCTGTTTTTTGTTCAATCTAAAATGCCTTTGCTGCATAACCGTCAGATGAGGATGAACTCGCCAGGAGTTTGTCAAGACATTTCTCCTCAAGTCTTAAATACCCGTGTTCTTGTTCTCTGTGACTTCTCCCGTCTTCTCCAAAAAAAAAAAAAAGTACAATCATTTTCTTCCCCTTAGGATTTACTGTACTCACTGGATTTAGAAACATGCAGAATAAGTTAGTGCATCTTGATGACTTAGCACCACTTCAAGCTAGCAGTAAAAACTGCTGGTTAAAAAAGAGCCTAGGTGCCTTTCAAATTTCAATCTCTCTATTAAATAAAGCCTTGTAGAAATCAATCAGTTTTGTAGTATTAACTAATCATTACCAGACTCACTTTTATAAACGGCGTGTCAGATGGTTTGAGGAATGCAATTCTGACTTTATCAAACACCATCCTCAATAATTCTTGACTATATAAGCAGGCCAGTCCATCGATTTAGATTATTATAGCCTTTTTGGGACAAAAAAAGTGTTTCCGCTCACAAACACACAATGAATACCCATCGTGAAATGTAATATTTAGTTTCGCATAGCTCTGTTATACATCCCAGCAATTGTAAATGTAAAGAAAATGAACAGCTGCCTAAACAGTTATCACAGCAGGAGGTATGTTCGCTGCTTTATGGAAGTTGGGAGAATTCCCATGCACGGGTGTTTTCAGTGAGATGAGCAATTTACTAAACAACACAGAGAACACATCCATATGAATAAAACATCGGCCCAGTTTCTGCCACGAACACAGAGGACCTGACAGAAAAGTGGCACAAACAGCCAGACGCAGACTCACAAACTCAGCTTCACTCCTGTGTGCGTTTCTCCCTTTTTTTGTTTTTCCCTAGGACTCACTTCTTATATTTATTTTAACTACACTGGGGTGCTGCATCTACTCAGCAACTGCTGTCAGGGATTGGAAAGGGATTTTGGACCATCAACAAAAAGGTCAATTCTTGTAACGGATCCAGGTATCGATTGCTGGAATGTATTTAACGTATTCTGTTTGCTAATACGCAACCAGATTAGCTTTATATAACGATTGTCACGATGATGGAGTCTGGTTACGACGACAATGCTTTATTCATACAACATGCAAGCGGCTGGACGTGTTTGAGAAAAGCCTATTTAAAGCTTGTATTATCCTGTGACCTTTAAATGAAAGTTGTGAGAAGATGGAAAGGCACTGAGTATGACCTGGGTATTAAGTCCTTTTCCTTTATTTACCGCAGTGCAATACCGTGTAGTACTTTTCTCTCCCAATCATTTCACACCAACAAGCTCTGAAGAACACGACAGCTGTGTGCCCGTGGAGACGGTAAAAAAAAAAGAAGAAAGAAAGCAAGAAAGAACAAAAAGCAAGGCTATTAAGAGGCAAGGTATTATGTTTGCACGTGGTGCAATTTCTGCCTCTTATCTGTTCCGAACAACACATTTGTTCAAAACAGCAGCGATCAAAAGCGCTCCATCTGATGAAATGCAATCAGAAATGTTTAGGTTGCTGTGACAGCATGTCTGTCTTCATCTTTGGCGGCACAAACAAAGCCTTTCTTCCATCTCGCAGGAGACGAGGAGGACGCCGTTGTGCAAAGCCCACAAGGCATCCATGCTTTGTGAAGATCACAATTATTGGCACCCATGTGTGAAAATATTATGTTTGTGGAAAGCTGTTCCCAGTGTTTCTGGTATTACGCTCCTGGGGAGGGGGGGGGGGGAGCACACTGTTTGAACAGATTGTCAAACTGGTCCATGGAAAACCACAGGAATACTGCATCAAAGATGTGTCGAACAATGAATTCAGATTTTGCCATTTTGTTACCTTCGCTTTCAGGGTTTCACTTAGAAGGCTGTCTAGGTACGGGGTTACTCAGAAAAAAGGGAGGGTGGGGGGGCTCTAAATAGTTGAGATGTGAAAAAGCATGTAGGAAACAGACAGAAAGAACATAAAAGATTTTAAGAGAAAAGTGAGGTGCGTCGGTCAAAATCGAAAACATGCGATGCCAAAAAAAAAAAGTGCCATTAGGAAACTGCTTGGAAACGTTATAGGATTTTGCTAAAGCAAGGACAAATTTCATGCTAGGTTAGTACGTGGCAATTGTGTGACAATTCTAATTAAGAACAAGGCTCTTCACGATGGTACGCTGCATTGATATTTTGATAGCTTGTACGTGCAATCCTGAGATCTTTATTCAGCCATCAGCAACCACACACTAAATCCCAAAGAAAAAAAAAAAAAAGAAAAAAAACTTTCAGTATTAAGGTGACTAAAGCCAAATTAGCATTTTTATCATTCGGGTTTAAGGAAGAGTGACTTCTTCTGGAATTCATTTATAGTACACTGGTGGAGTATAACAAAATGCAATTAGATGCGTATAGCAAGAGCAGCTATATGTTAAGCAGGCATATACAGGTTTGATTTAGACTGTCTAGATCATTTATGTGGACAAGAACAAGCAGACAGAATAACAGTTTATCCTTCGAACATCACACTGCACTGCACGATCATGTGCGTGCCCCGTGAAGAAATCCTTACGAGATTTCAGATTTTCATATTCGGTCTTACTTTCATAAAAATTAATATTCGTTTGAAATCACATTTCGGGTCTCTGTTTCGCTCTAGCGTCAAACACTCGTGTGTAATCGGCTCCTTCTCTGCATTAGATATCCTCTATGCAAGATATGCCTGGAAATTACACTGTATACCATGTTAATCCTAATGTATTCCTAATCAACTCTACCAACACTTACAACACCCAAGAATGAGGGGAGCGAGTTATCGAAATATCAAAAGTCATGTTTGCCAACATTAGCGCGAGACAGGATGCTTTGCGGACTCATTCCTCCTCTCTCATCCTTATCTGTGATTAAATAGGCAGCCTTGTTCATAACCAGAGAGAGAAGAGAGAGACAGAGGAGAAGGGAATGCAGATAACCTCCTCTCACCCCTTTCCATCTAATCATACTTGCCCGTGATGAGCACGTGCGAGAGACGTAGCTCTCGATTGCCCACTGTCCCTGCAGCAATTACTGTTCTGACAGCTCCACAATGGCTCTGTAATTATGGCCCTCATATTTATCCACTGAGCCCTCACTCGGCGTACGGTTCACAGCAGCGAGTGATACAAGCACCTAACCACAGATGTGGAGGCTAATAAATTGTTAGCGCCATTAGTGTTCATAGTTGACGTCCGGTTTATTCCGCCGAGCAAAACAAAAAGCACCTGCAGGCCTGCTAACTGCGGTAGAAGCTACTAGGTCAGGCGAAGCAATTTTGTCAGAGAAGACTCCCAAGCAGGGGACGTCGGCAAACTTCCCTGTGTTGATTAAATAAATGAGGGTGATTGATCTACCTTGGGTATTGAGCAGAGAGTGCTGGCTTGTTGAGAATCCCTGATTTCTGATGAGCGCGGATAGGGCCGTTTGCGCTGGCTGATGAGGGACCGAAACCAATGCACACACTCTTCTTAAAAGCACCTCCAGTGATTGACTCGCATGATGAGATAGGAGATAAGAGTCTAACGGGAAGCTACCATTGGCCTTCCTAGCCCATTCCTCATCTGATGGACATGATGAGGGACGGCGGGACTGTCAAGCTACGAATACTCTTATGTCCTGCATAAACTCCCAGACTCGGTGTGAAAATAACTTAATAAATGAAATCCTCCTCGCCCCAGTCATTATTTCGTGTATTCCAACCTGCGTCTCTGAAACTGTATTTTTAGGTTATCGCATTGTCCCAATTTTTCGTTTGCAATTTTTCATTAAAGTGATTTCATGTCCTGCAACGCTATTACCAGCGAGTACTCTGACATTTCCGTATCTCAGTGAGGATTTTCTTATCTTTTGGTGTGCCATAATGACTTGCATCCTTGGAGAGTCCCAGTCAAAGTTGGTTGTCTACGTGTTATGTACATTACCCCAGAGATGTATCCTATCTGCAATGGTTTTCATTTAATTACCTCATTCTTCGAGAGCCTCTAAGAGTCATGCATTTGAATAGCAAGCAGCCTTCACAATACCACTCCTCCATTGTTGAAAGCCCTGACACGCAGATCAGTTTTGATGACTTTATAATTGTCGTTAGTGAATAGCCGCTGATAGCGTATCATTGCAGACGCAAGGCCTGAGTCATTTGACTGGAAGTGAACAGATGATGGTGGAAAATGACTTTGGCTTGATGTGCATTTGTGCTGTTTTCTGCCAGAGACCCTCTACATAATCGGCATCACTGCTACTTTAAGCTTGCTCCTGGGTAAGAGTGAGAAGGTCACCGTCTGGTTTCTAGATGTTTCAGCACGCTGTCACTTTGGCATTGTATCCAGTGATGCTAACTGCTCCCATTAAGGAGAAGTCATTAGTCGTCTAAACAAAAAAAAACAAAAAAAAAAAACCGAAGCTTGTTAACTCTCCTTTGATTTTTTTTTTTGTTGTTGTTGTTGTTGTTGTTCTCGACTGCGTTGATAACTTTGCAATTCAGCAGTCTTCACAGCAGGGAGATTTTTTTCATTCTTTTTAAAAAGGAAAACAAGCACCGGAGGTAGAGCGCTCATCATTAGCATTGATCTTTTGCTCACAAATTTGGATGATGTGGACAATTCCTTCAAGGTTCAGCTTTTGTAACTTCGTTCATATGAAAATCACATTAAAATCCATCCACATCAGCCTCAAGTTCACACACAAGTCGTGAGATGTGGGTCCAGTTTCTCGAGAGAGAATTATAAAACTAAGATAATCGTAAATAAAAGAGAGGAAACGTGTTATGTGGAATGTGATGGCTTCTCTTCGATGTATCGATGATCTTGGTGGTGGAATGGTTTTAGAACATCTCATTCCCGGCTTGTTGATGCAAGGGTACGCAGACTATATGGCCAAAAGTTTGTGGACACCTGACCATCACACCCATATGTGAGGCTTTCCCAAACTGCTCCTACAACGTTGGAAGCACACAACTGCTTACCACACTGAACACCTTTGGGATCAACCAGAACACTGACAATGTGCCAGGCCTCCTCATCTAACGTCAGTGCCTGCCCTCACCACTGCTCTTGCAACTGAATGAGCGCAGATCCCCCTCAGCCACACTCCAAAAAGCTTCCAAGATGAATGGAAGTTATAGGAATGGGATGGGATGTTCAACCAGCACATACGCTTGTGATGGTCAGGTGTCCACAAACATTTGTCCACATAGTATATAATGCTCGTCTTTGGTTCCATCATGGCAGTATAATTCTGAAAATGGACAATACACATGTTCAGATCTGCTAGGTTTGTTCAGCCAGAGGTTTGGAAAACCAAGCAACTTGATTACAAGCATACAAGGATAGACAGCCACGGGTAAATTCAGGTGCATTCTTCCGTAGTGTGTACTAAAGCTTTACATGTGCCTGGGAGACTTCCTCACCTTCCTCAGACACCACTGTGATCATGGTGCTCAGATAAAGCTTCAAAAATGATACAAAGCATGCTGGCAAATGAACAGGAATCGTCGCTATCCAGACGAGAACACTTCATTTCTGTCATCTGGCCTTCAGATTAGATAAAAGCTCGAAAACAATGGCGGCAGACACCAGACTATAAATAGGGACACTGAAATGACGCAGGAACAGTCTAATTAAGGTTTAAGTGAGTCAACTGAAATTAGCCACGCTAGAACTGCAGTGTTCAGCATACTTCATTAAGTTATTCATTCGGTTAATAAGCTGTATTATGAATTTGTATAGCTGTAATAATGTAACACATATCCTTTATAAATGTTAATTCCACAGTTTGGCATATTACACGCTTGTGGTCTGATTTGTTCTTAATAAGCAGAAATCCTGGGGAAATCGGAATCTTAAGGATGTTGGTTTTCTTGGTCTTCATTGGGTTTATTCGCCATGCGAATAACGAACGAGCATTTTTTCAATTCTGTTAGGCTCCAGGTTTTGTTCCGGCCAACGCTCAGGATTATAGCTGCAGACATCGGGATGTTTTGCCAGTTTAATTGTGCAGCAAATGTTATCATGGTACAGCTGGTCTTTGAAAGGTGTTCTTCTACAAAAAGCCCCGTTTCCTGATTCTTCCCCCAAAGATGATGAAATGGAGTCTGACACCAGGGGTAATCTAAACGTCCCCTGCGCCAAAAATAAATGCTCAGTGGAAAGTGGAGGACTGCGAGTGTAAACCTATTAATTTGTATCATTTCAGGAGTTGAGTGTTATCATTCCAGTTCAAGTAATTAAAACATCACTCTGCCTGGATTGCTCTTTTCCCCTCTTCCCGTCGCCTGCACGGGGCTCGGTCTCCAAAGCGTCAGCACATAACAAACCAATTTCCTTATATCAGCTTATATTCATATTTGATTCTGCCGCATTGCTGATGGGAGTTGGAACAAGGTCTCAATACACAGAAATCTAAATAACATTATGGCGCCTGCCGCAAACCTCATTTATAATCCAATGCCTCAGCTGAATTTGATTACTTCTTTTTTCTCTCTCTCTCATGTCTTTACTCAGGGAAAACTGCACATAATAAAAGTATATCAACATGAATTTGGAGAGGATGAGCTGTCAAAGCAAAATACTGGCAAAGATACAGCCACAGTGGGTAAGCTCATCCTAATAGCAAATATGTAATAAAGTAAGTCCACCAAATTGGTGGATCTAATGAAAAGCTCTGCAAGTAGAAAAAAAAATCCTATTCAAACAGCCGGCCGTGTGATGTAGTACAAGAGGAAAGCTGAAATAAGGCACGTGTAACTGACAAGTGAATTGACAGAAATAAGTAAAACAGTGTATAATATATTTACCTCCCATCAGTATTCAAGTGTATTAACTTTTTATAGGGAACTAATTGAAATATTTAGAAATTACAAATTTTAATCCGAGAGTGTTATTAGAGGATAATAAAAGACTTTACATTGAGAATTTTTCACACTTTTATGTTGAAAATCAACCTTACCATATATGGCCAGTGTAGGGCAAAATTGTCCAAAAAACTAATAATTATATATATATATA
>JAQLOM010000001.1:12134769-12150051 GCA_030068315.1 Chrysichthys thysi
ACACACACACACACACACACACACACACACACACACACACACACACACACACACACACACACACATATACATACATGTACACACACAAACACAAATTGTCTAGGGCTACAAGGTTGTGTTTCCCACTGGAAAAGTGTTTCTGTTGTGCCAGAATCCCACCTTCACAACTGATCATTACAATTGTGACACTACAAACACTAACAATACAGTTTTTTTTTTGTTTGTTTGTATTTTTAAACTCATCTAGTCCTCCTTGTGCTGGGTTTCATATTTAAGATGTTTTATCGGGTTACTCATATTGTAGGAATATGTTGTAGTTCCTCCTGTTGATATTTCCCCAGAGCACAGTTTGAAGTGTGCTTTGCTTTGATTGCCATCATTAATTGCGAAATCGCTGTCAATTTGTGCTGCCTGTTCATTAGTACACTAGCTTTGTGCCACATGGTATCAGATGTTGATATCAGAGCATTTTAAACGAGTGTGGTATCAGACAGAAAGGGATTTAAAGAAGATGCAAAGAAGCAAGCCAGTGGAGGGTGAGGAAAACTTGCAGCTCACATGGGCCAATGAAACCTGTGGGCATCCAGTAAACAGCGATTCACATCAGAACACAGGAAATAATGAATGCAATAAAGTAGGCACGCGCACGTACACCTCTACCTCTGTGCTATATACACTGTAGAATATGGCTGCTCTGCAGCCATGCAGGGTTTTGTTTCTTGTCTAGAACACCTAATCCAGCTAAAAACCTGTGTGTCTAAATATTAGAGCCAGATTTATGCTATAAAATTTTCACACACCACACACATCATCATGCTATCACGAGTCATTATAAAACCAAGAAGCCAGGAGCCACTGCTAATCTTTACATCGACATCAAATGTAATAGCATTTGGTTTAAATACACTGACCAAAACAATGTCTGTGTAGCTTGCCCATGTGGATCTGAGCCATGCGTGGAAAGTATCAAAATGAAATTCTTTTATGCCCCTGATCACTTACACTGACTTTCCATGATACAGAGGAAGCAGACACACTTCTTATCAACAAAACACCACTTGCAGCTCTCGCTGTCTTTTCTAATCCTCCAAAGCTGGAAAGTCTTCATACGAAATACAGGGGGAAAAAATAAATTCTCAATTTCAAAAGAACAAACCGCTCTAGCCACAGGCAGTACAGGAGTAGCCTTCAATTGGGTAAACTTCCCATCAAAACTTCTACGATAATTTAACACCCTTCAAATTAGCACTGACGTTCCTAAATGATTATTATGCACGATATTTAACGGTTTCCTTTTCTATGGCGATTTAATCAGATCAGGAAATTTCAGCTGCCACCCGAGGTACCGTACGTGCGGAAACAAGAGGATATTAAGATCCGAATGTGATATTATTCTCACTGGGCCACATTAATATGCGTGCAGATTATTGGCATGATTACTTTAACCATATGTTAAGGCAAACAAAAATTAGCCAAAGCACCAGGGGAATAGCAGCGCACAGGCACATTTGCAGGGGTGAATTGGCCTGTCAGGCTGTTGAGCCTACAAATACCAGTGTTGAGACTCAATCTGTGACTCTAAGCTACAGCGTTAAGACAGAAACCTGCTTAAAAGCAAGCATTAAGGCTTTTTTTTTTCTTCCATAGGGATACCATTTGCATCCAGACCTGCACTTTGCCAGCATTAAACCAGCATCGTACATGTCCGTCAGAACTCAACACGATGCTGTGTTATGCCCTCTATCTTTAACAATGCATCTGTCAGAGCTTTTGTTACGTGCTCGGAGTATTCAGAACCCCTGCTTACTTTTGCGAGGCCTGCTGAGATGAGGCTGCCTGTGACAGGCTTCACTTGATGAGATGTTCAAGGAAACCACAAACACGGCTTTGATCTGTTGATAGGTGTAATCAGCAGGCTACAGTATTTCACGGTAAATTGGGACTTTTTTTTTTTTTGAAAAACCAAACTTTTGAACATATCCTTGACAAAGTCAAGCAAACAAAAAAATTGGCTCCCAGCTGAGATTGGGATACGATGTTAACCTCGAATGTACCGACGGATCTGGCTGAAAGATATTCAGTGTGGATTAAAACTCAATTAAAACTACAAATTGCTTGTGTTTCCCTATGTGCTTAGCACATACAAACAGTCATGTCCTGACACCGTCCTTGCTATGCACCAGATCCCAGGAGTGCACAGCCGATTGATACAGCTAGATATAAACACCTGCCCCCAACTCATTTTCTCAGGGAAATTGACTGAGCAGCACTTAATTAACTAATTGAGGTCAGGAAGGTCTAAACAATGTTGATGATGTTAATCAAAAGAGGTCAATAGATGCACTGTGTACGTTTGATCGGAGGAAATGAAACTTCAGGCCTCGTGAAGCAAGGGCTATTTGAAAACAAGAAAAGAAGTGGTAAGTATACATGGTACAACGGCTCATCATTTACTTTGGAGTTATGTAAAGGGGACAAAAGGGGTGTAAATTTGAAAAAAAAAAAAAATTACGTACTATCGCCTATTGTGACCTAATTTTCCTCCGGCAAAGGGCTGTTCAAATTTTAAAGATCCAACAAGAACGCTGTGAACATTGGACCGTACAGCATCAGATGTTTAGCGATAGCATTTTTCCAATACATTTCAAAGCTATAACCGCATTTTATGAAAATAAACTCTCGGTTGTAACCAAAGATTCTAAAGTACTACGCGCAAGATAGATTACTTGCCGGAAAATACGCTGATAATCAGGAAGTACGGAAGTTCGACACTATGGGCGCCATTTTGGTAAGCGGGCCTTTCGTCACAGAGGCCGGATACCGTGGGAAACTTGCGGCATCTTTCTGAAATCGTCTTGTTGTTTCTTGTTTTGATATATTAGCCTTGTTTGCATTATGAGAAATGATGACGTCCTGTGTTAAGACGACATCAATAGATTATTTCAGCGGACTGTTTGATTTTTTCTCACTAATTGTAGCCCAATTGAGGTAAGTTCAACTCCATGATTTAATTTGATTTGATTGAAGCCTCGGATATCGATTAACATCGTGGATTGCATTTGACTTCAGACGTCGATTTGTTATCTCAGATAGTATTGACAACAATTAACCTCCTCATGACTGCTTGAAGAACTTTGGACAGTTTAGTGTATGTTTTCCAAGAGGTGGCGCTAGCCGTTGTTTGTCGAAACAGATAAGTTACGGTGGGCTTATCAAAATGGCGTCCACGGTGGTACTTCTGCTTATTGTGTAAGTAATCCATCTTGCTCCGCTGTAGAATCTTTGGTTGTAACAGATGGACAAAAAAAGATACAATGAATTACAATGAATTCACAAAACGTACCCACAGGTAACATTTGGAAAAGGGGAATTTAACCACGTCTGTCAGTTTATATTTGACCTTTTTGTAGCAGCCTTCTGACAGACTGGCGGATATCCAGACACGTGAACATGCGTGCGTACCGATTGGTCGATAGTGCTCTGGTATATCGTCAGTGAGGTCAAAGTTCACTGACTCACTTAACTCATGAAAATGGACAGGCATCAAGTGGAGTTTATTTGCTGGTAAATGTTTCTGAAACAAATGCATACATTAGCACCGTGCCCCACTCATGTAAAACATACTGAAGTAATGTTGCTAAAATCACAGAAACAGGAGGCATAATTGGTAAATCACTTTATGGAGAAGCTGTTTAACCTTTTCCAACACACTGGACAGACTGTTTGGCGAATACGATTCATCAATTCATCAATTTGTTACACGCAAAAGGAGAAGTTGTAGCACACAACAACCAAAAAACCCCTTAAAACATGTATTTGGTTTTGTTCTGCTAGTCTGATCATGATGTACTCGGGTTAGCTGTTGGAGTTTGGTTCTCCTTTTAGTTGGATTTGTGGTATTCGTGTATTTACATATATACTCATTTATGGTTAGCTTCATTTTCATTCCTGTTAGCTGATTGGTACTTCTACAGTATATTACACTAGGTGTTATTCTGGCACTTACTCAGTTGGCATGTTAACGTTTTTGGCCTAGAAATTCTGCTATTCTTGCACTTGACTTTTTCACTCATTGCACATTACTCTGAATAAGAGCGTCGGCTAAAGGCCTGTAATGTAATGTATATCATGTAAAAAAGAATTCACACTTATTGGACACAATCCTTTATTGAAAATAATATGCTTATTGTACACATTATTTATTGAAAATTTGACGTTATGTTTTTCGTATTTCAATTTCTCCATTTTTTTTCCCTAACTAAAAAAAAAAATGCATTTTCTGACTTTTAAAATAATGGGGAAGGAAAACATGAACTTCTTTTTGGCTGAAATTGTTTTTATTATCTTTAGAATGTATCAACGTTTGGTAAAATCGTATATTACGACAAAAGATGTATATAACAAATTTTTTTCAAATCTGTCCTTATGAAAATACTGTAAAGTAAAAACAGGACCTGTTGAAACACTGACTTAACACCAGCAGTATTATCATACACAGAACTCCTTTTCTTTCATCTGAAGCAGAACGTACTATACTTGAGCTGATATCCAAGATACCCACAAGTTCATTAATACGATATATTATCAAGTGGATCTTCTTGTGAGGGGGTCAACAGCAATTCATTCATTCATTCTAAAGACAATTTTCCATTTTATGAAAATTTGATGGACAATAAAGAAATTTGAATTTGAATTTGAATTCATTCATTCATCTTCAGTGACTGCTTCATCCAAGTCAAGATCATGGTGGATCCAGAGTCTGGGGTGTAGTACAGAATTGATGCTTATGGGTAGTTTAAAATTTTTGAAGTGGGAGGAAACCTGAGAACTCAGAGGAAACCCAGATGGCCACATATAGAGCATGTGAAACTCCTCACAGACAGTAATCTAAACTCAGGAGCTATGAAGCAGGAAGGCTACCTGCCATTCCACTGTGCTGCCCTGAGAGAAACCTCAAGAAAGAGAAAGACCACGAAAGCAAGGTTTAGCATCCTGGGAGTCAGACTAGGACCACATTTAAGTCATATGCTACTGAAAAACAGCTTATTAACAGTAAAATATTAGACACCCTTTAGTGTGCAGACATTATTAGACATCACACAACGGCAGGTTCAGAAAGAATTCTGATGCCTTCACTTTTTTTTTAATTTTTTTTTTTTTTTTACAATTTACAGTATTATAGATTCGATTTCAAACGGATGAAATCTATTTCCAGTCTGATTGAGTTTAAGAGGTTCTGCCAGGAAGAATGAGAGAGATCCAAGAATCCAGCTTGTCCAGACTTACCCATGAAGACTCAAAGCTGTAATTGCTAAGAAAGGTGCTCATATAATGCATCTGAATGTGGCACTGTAAATAAAATAAGATGCTCTTGTCTTTTTTTCGTGGTGCTTTAGGAAAAAAAATACAATAAAATAAAAAACTGACCCGCTAACTGTGAGCAATATCAAAACCTTTACCCTATGCATAGTTTAATATCTAATGACAGATCAGTATTCGTCTAGTGTCAACAAAATGCTATTTGGCCCAAAACCAGCTCAAGGGCCCTTGAACACTGTGGCCTCTCTTCTTTTCTCTCTTGCTGTCTGCCTCCGCCAGACAGTGAAGGGCAGAGCAAGCGAGAATGAAATGCACTGTCGCGGTGCTGCAATTTAGCTAGCAAATTGTAAGAGAGTGGGGAGAAAAGCAGCTCCCAATTACTCCGGCTGATAGAGATACATCATCATTATGCCATTTCAAAAATCATAAGGTCGAACACCATGCCATGATGAACAGCAGCCAGTGGCAGAGGCGAGAGGAAATCAAAAAGTGAGAGAGCGAGAACGGGAGTGCAGAAACCAGAGCGCATGCATGCATGCAAAGACTGTTCATTTCTTTCCAAAGTCCTTTTGCGAAGTTTTTTTTTCCCCCTTCCTCTTTTCAGAGACTGTCTCTGACAATCAAACACATATTTCAAATTGAACTGTCACACGGAGCTCATCTCTGAACTGTGAGAGTAATACATCAACATTCTCTCCTCGTGGAGGGAAGATAAGCTGAAGACATGTGAGCAGAACGATAGGAGGGGTCATTTCTCTCTCTATTCATCCTCCTTTCCTCCCTCTTACTAGTCTTTCATGCTAATTACAAGCTTTGACTGTAATCCCAAGAAAAGCCATGAGTGTCTGTATAGAACGGCTGAACATGGTGTTTTCCGAAGTCTTTCCCAGCATGTTTGGAGTACACACTCAGGCAGGATCGCTGCCAGCAGGCTTTAGGAACCTGCTAGGTGTCATATACATTCTGGATCGGACCTTGGTGGCCTGCAACACTCTGCACACCTTTCTGACTTTCTTTATTTGGTCAGTTATGTCTGTTTTCTTGGTTGCCTGTTTGCACCTATAAGCCATTTGTCTTGGTGGGCTATTATATGGTTGTTGGGTTTTTTCTGCATCCAGTGTCCTGGGTGTCTCCTGTATGCCCAGCCTTATCTGTGTTCTTACAGTTCCTGGTTTTATTTTATAGGCTGACCTTGTGGCAGCCTATAACTCTGAACCCAACCTCAAGCTCTGGCTATGATTACTGGAAACTTCTTTGTATATACAGTGGGACGTGTGTTCATTCGCTGTACAGTAAACCCCCCATCTTCCTTCTCACTTCCTTAACGCCAGAGGTCGACTCATGGAAGGTTAGTTTTATATTGTATTGTATAATTAAGGATTCTTCAAATTTTTATTTTTTTTCCTGTGCTTAAAACTCATTAAAGAAATGTTCACAGCATTTTTTGTTGTGTTTCTCTGCATTTTTGCTCCATAAGCTTCATTATGGGTCCCAAGAAAGTGGAAATGGTAGTGAGGGTAAGAAGCCTAAGTGTAGAACAGTTGAAATAAAGAAAGAAATAATCACAAAACATGAGAATCGCCACCGTATCCCTCCGCCTCCGTCCACCTACACCAGCAACTACGTATCCACCGCAAAGGGAACGCGCCTTAAAATCATCTGTTTATTTAATTTAGGTTTATTTTTCTATAATTAAGGTTACTTTCATTTTATTCTGTGTTTTATTGCCACACATAAACCCATAATACACTATAAAAATGTGTTTTGAGGCTGAAAGACATTCATTGTATTTACATTCATTTCAATGGGGTAAACTGATTCGGGTCGCGAACAAATCGGTTCACGTACAGAGTCTCGGGACGAATTAAGTTCGTGACCAGAGGTTCCCCTGTATGCTATAAGTGAATGTGTCTTACAGGAGGTTTATCTTCCTGTGGGACAAAAAGACAATCTGATTGACGATAGATAGATAGATAGATAGATAGATAGATAGATAGATAGATAGATAGATAGATAGATAGATAGATAGATAGATAGAAATGACAAACTAAATGAAATAAGAATAAAATAAGATGCTAAGTTGTGACAAATGTAGGTCAGGTGGTTGTAGTGTAGGTAGTGATCATAAGGTGATGGTTTTTATAATGTGTCCGTTAGAACAAGAATAAAATGTTACTAAATACACTGGGGTGGCTATATGACAAACTGCAATGGCATTTAGTCCTGCATGCAGAACACCGTCCTGATCCTTACTGTGCCCCAAAACACTTATTGAGTCACTGTGGAGCCTGAGTTGTCTCTGTCCAATCAGCCTGCATCCTTGGAGCTTTTTCCATGTATGTATGTAGGTTTTGCTAGAGTAGACAATATTAGAAAGACATTTTTTGCAAAGCCATTTTTCATTATGTATCAATGTAGCTAAGTGGGACACTGTGTTCCAATACACTGATTACAAAACTTTTTATGGATGCCTCTGAAAAAGAAAAGAGAACTAAACTAAAATTAAACCCAAAATATAGAAAATAATAAGGAAATCAAATCCTAATCACCTGGATCCATCCATCCCTCAACGTTTTACACTGTTTATCAATCAGGGTCATGTGGAAGCTGGAGTCAGTCCCAGCTGACTTTGGGTGAGAGGTGGGGTACACCCTGGGCAGGTCATCAATCTGTCACAGGGCTAACACAGAGACGAACAACCCTTCACACTCACACTCACACCTATGGGCAATTTAAACCTGCATGTCTCTGGGAGGAAACCGGAGAACCCGGAGGAAACCCGCACGGGAAGAAAATGCAAACTCCACACAGAAAGGCCCCAGTCGGCTGCCTGGTTCGAACCCAGAAGCTTCCTTCTGTAAGGCAGCAGTGCTAACCACTGCACTGTCACCCATATCGAAATGCTCTAATCAGCTAGTGAAACAAACACGGTGCTGTGCCAGAGTCCAGCTGGTAGCATACATACTGGGTATATAAAAAAAAATCATGTTTGCCTATGACTTATTAATGCGTGGGAATGAGATCCTAA
This sequence comes from Chrysichthys thysi, assembly GCA_030068315.1. Lineage (NCBI taxonomy): Eukaryota > Metazoa > Chordata > Actinopteri > Siluriformes > Claroteidae > Chrysichthys > Chrysichthys thysi. The sequence goes on from JAQLOM010000001.1 coordinate 12,143,117, forward strand.
CGCTCGGCCACGGCTTAGTAATGCGTGAGAAGGAGATCATTGAGTCAAAAGAACGAGAGAGAATGAAAAGGGCACATATTTATAACACGTGATCATTGTGCTGAGACTGCCAGCTAGCGTGTGCATACACGGGTTTTTTGTTTGTTTGGTTTTTTTGCTAATAAGAGGAACAACTACTGCTCTCCTGTTAGTTACGAAGTAATATTTGCACTATTTATTAACAATCACTTACCACAGGATCTTTTTTTTTCCTAAAACAGAATTGCTTTTCATAAATTTACTCCATTAAATCATGTGATGTAAACATAATATGCAAAACCAAGAACATCTCAGTCCCATCATTTATACTTACTAGTTAAAATAGAGGTTGTACAAATAGTAAGCTCTGTGATGAGATCTGTTAAGCTCTGTAGTATTTCCACGTTCTCAAATTCACAAGAGAAAACATTTACTTCCTCTAGTTTTAGCCTCTAAAGATCAGCACCATACCCACTTGCCTGCAATACAGCAGCGCTTTGTGTTAAACACTAAGCCCAGACGTGGTCGAGAGGGTACTGATTGAGGGGCTGATACATACAGAATGACACCCTTTTTGTCTCTCGCTCTTATTTTAAAGGCAGCCTGACAGTGCAGGAAAGCGAAGAAGGAGAGAAAAAAGTCTGATTGTGTCAAAGTTTGCCTTTAACTCTTTGATGGGATTCTTTTGTCCTAAACGTGCTCTCTCCTAAAGCCTGGTCTGATCATCAGTAAGCCAGACAGGCTGCTCAGTAATAACTCTGCAATCTCCAGAGCAAACAAGCAGTCACGCTGCATGAGAAAGTATCTTTTTTTTTTTTTTTTTTTTAATCAGCACGATGCGTCAGACAATGCACACAGACAAGCGCTATGGAAAACGCTTCAGCTGTGGGCACATACTTGTGCTGAATAAAAAGCAGTATGTGCCCACAAAAAAAAAGAAGAAGAAGAAAAAGAAGGAAAAAAAAGAAGAAGAAGAAGAAAGGATCGAGAGGAATCGGTGTGATTTATTGAAATTTAAAGTGTAAGAGGGAAAGTAGCCAGAAGTACAGCAAGTGAAGAAGTGCAAGAGTGCTGCCCATTCCAACACGGTTCCCTTCCATCACTTTCAATTATCAAACACTTCCCTTTAAAATGAGTTATTTTATCACTGCAGAAAGACCAATTGTCCTCTGAGCAGTATTTTGCATTAGCCAAAGCCTTTAGAGAGAAAAAGACTTTCATTAGGCTTTACAGCTGACTGCCTTCTTCATTCCTTTTCTCAAGAAACTATTCACAAAGCTCTGAGGAGTCACATGACAGGATGCTGGGACAGAAAGGCCAAGATGGATGTAAGCAGGGAATATCGGTTCACATGCACAATGGACACAATTAATCTTCTCTTCGAGTATCAGAAGATTATTTAGGGGGGGAAAAATGAATGAGCGCGTGAGAAGAAGTAGAGGACGGGGACGACGAGATGACTACGACTCCGATAGTGACTAAAATGATAGCGAGTCTATGAGAGCACCGTCTTCTCCCGGCATTATGAACATGTAAAGAGAGGCAGGAGGAAGAATATTTCCCAAGTGCCTAAGGGCAAAGATAATCTGGATAAATGTCGACAGAACCCAGTCGATATTTTTGGACAGCTCCAGATTGAGGTGACGGAGCAGGATTACTTGTTGACAAGGGAACTAATACGTCTTATTTCGTCTCCCCTTTCCTCACTGGCTAAGCTCAAAGGTCACCAAGGGGGTCTCCGTTTGCAGCTTATAGCAGCCTTCTGCCTCGAGAGCCTACATTATGTTCTTTCAAATAGCCCAAGATCCTTGGCTAAACAACTTCTCTTCTCAGACTATTCAATTCCTGAGAAGCCAATACTGACGGGTCACAGGAATAAGCTGTAAGAAATGAGCATTTTTTTTTTCCTATTTCCCCCCCAACATGACAGCTTGGAACATGACATGGTGGCAGTGCTTCTCATTAAATCTGTTAAATGGCCTGTCTCAAGAGAATTACAGCCTCCATTGCACACGGTGCTAATCTGAATCGATGAGATTACATGAAATGTTACCCCAAATGAAAATAAAGGCAGGGTTACTTTTACATTATTGCTGTTCAGCATTTTGTGATTGAACAATTTCCTCGTATTACGCCTTAAGTTCGATAATACCCATGTTGATGTTGATTTTTTTTAACGAATATGACACCTTTCTGAAGATATGGCAGCCATACCTGACCCATACTGATACTTTACCAATACCCTTGTCAGATTTCGTATAAAAATGTGACTGGATCAATACACCACTGGTTGTCTGAATAAGTTAGGATTGCTTATATTGGCTCTTGAATTGTTGCATTTATTCTATTTTGATTTATTTTATCATTCGCTTTCATTTGTAGGTTTTTTTTTTTTGGTGAAGGGGGGTACTTCTTTTGAGTTAGGGCTCTCTTAGTATTTTTTATGCGGGTGGGACGGGAAAGGGATTTGGAGCCATGTTCGTGTACGTATTTTCTGTGTCGTGCATGTGCTGTTAAATTGAAAATTTATAAACAAAATATTCCAAAGTAGGCATTTTTAACCACAAATGATTAATGTATCCAGATTCTACAAATGCTTCACATTCTTCATAAAGAGTTCCCCTTTCCAAGGAAGGAAGCCACGTGGAAAACCAGGCTTACTAACAAGAATTTTACTTCTAATCTCTCCATTGTCAGTTAGCATGATGATACCAACTAGCTGAATGCTTCTTATACACAACTGTTAACGTTCAAATGTAGCATTTAGATCCACTCCTTGAAGCAGTCTGGTGCTAAAACGTGGTCGTGGAACCTTTCCAAACCGTGGCCATTAAAATGGAGTTGCCCCCCAGCTCCACAATGACCGTGACAATGCCCCGTGTTCAAATCAGAGTCCTTAAAGACGTGCTTTGCCATGGCTGGTGTGGACAAATTTGAGCGGCCTAAACAGAACCCTGACCTCAACCTCATTGAGCACCTTTGGGCTAAACTGTAACGCTGCCTGCACCCCAGGACTCCTCGCTTGACATCAGTGTCTGACCTGACTAATGGTTTTGGGGCTGAATGGGCAAATCTCCACAGCCACACTCCAAAGTTCCCAGAAGAGTGGAGCTTATTATAACACCAAAGGGGGACTAAATCTGGAATTGGACATTCACCAATGGGTGTGATGGTCAGCTATGCAGTGTAGTGTATGTGTTTGAAAATGTAGTGAGTATAAGTACGTATTGTCCTTTTAAAAATGTATTTCGACTTGCGTGACAAAGGAATTGAATTCTGGTATCTCCCACCTGCGCATTTAAATACGCAACCTAAAGATGCTTCAGTATTTTGGTACTTGTACACCTCTCATGTATTTAGCCCTAGGTTGTTTGCACTGCTGGTTAAAACAACCAAAACAGGCAAGCACAGTGTTTTTACAATATTAAAATAAATGTCCATGAGGGGAGCATTTTCCCCCATTTTGTTGCCTCTGACACACTTTTGTATTCACTGGAACTTTCTCATACATGAGGAACCTTTATAGACATTTGAGTTTTTGCAGAAGTTAGAACAGCTCAGAGCTCTGTGCAATGCTACTGGTAGTGTGAAGCATTCTGTGGCTTGCACTATACTGGCACACGATCATTTGGAGCAACATCAGTAGAGAAACTGGGCCAACTTTTGAGTACAGCTTGTCTTGGCCTGAATTTGAACCAGTGTATGTTGCAGTAGACACTGGGAATGAGTCAGCTAAAGCTTTACTGAGTCCACAGCAACATGATGTTAACAAAAAAAAAAACCCCTAATTTGGTAAATCGACCAGTTACACTTTGGTAAAAATAACTAGGGGTGCGCGATATGATGATATCACGATATCATGCCATGTCATACTGCATCATGATGATACCTATGTAACACACTGGGGGGCTGCTTCTTTTTCTGCCACGCTCATCTAGATAAATAGTGGTGTGCTGCAGCAAGCGGTCAGTGGCCAGGAAGCACGCGGCGAGGGGTGACCGTGACTCAACCTCGACAGATTGCTACGAAGTAACAGAGGGGAGAGAGTACGGATAGTCCTGCTTTTTATCCAGACGATCTACGGAACATTTTTCCAACGCGTCTTTCTGACGGAGCTCTCAGACGGTCGATAGTAATCAGACAAAAATCCCTGTAATTAAGATCTCGATAATAATTAAGATGTTAATGTAATTAGGTTGAATGTGCACTGAGTAAATGCTGATTATGTTTACTTCAGGTTTACTTCACCAAGCCTATTTTGTAATATAAACTAAAGATTTTCTCTGCTCCATCAATCCCTCGTGGTCTCTTTATTAAAGAGACTTTAAGAAAAACAGCTTCACTTATAAAAGGGGTTGCTTAAGCAACAGAATGTTTATTATTGTCTAGGTCCGCTTTGTGCCTCCAAAACTGCTCCGGCCCGGGGAGGCATGGACTCCACAAGACTTCTGAATGTGTGTTGTGGTATCTGGCACCAAGATGTTAGCAGCAGATCCTTTATGTCCTGTAAGATGTGAGGTGGGCCCTCCATGGATCACACTTGTTTGGCCAGCACATCCCACAGATGCTAAATCATATATGATATGAGGAATTTAGAGGCCGAGACAGCACCTTGAACTTTTTGTCCTTTTAAGCACATTATCCCGCTAAAAGCGCCACTTCCATGAAGGGGTGTACTTGGTTTGCAACAGTGTGTCGGTAGGTGGTACGTGTTAATCAAACATCCACATTAATGTCAGGACCAAAGGTTTCTCAGCAGAACACTGACCAGAGTATCACATTGCTTCCACCAACTTGCCTTATTCCCATAATGCATCATGGGGTCATCTCTTCCCCAGAGAAGCAAAGCAGACCACGTGGCTATCCACAGGATGCAAAAGAAAACATTCATTCTTCAGACCAGGCCACCTCCTTCCATTGCTCCATAGTCCAGCTCTGATGCTCACGTTCCCGTAGCACTTTTGGCAGTGGACAGGAGTCAGCATCGGCACTCTGACTGGTCTGAAGTTATGCAGCCCCATACACAGCAAGCTGTGATGCACTGTATGTTCTGACACCTTTCTATCACAACTCGCATTAACATCAATTTGTGCTATAGTAGGTTTACTAGACCGAGCCAGACAGGCTAGCTATAGCTCCCTATGCACATCACTTAGTCTTGGGCACCCATGACCAGTTCACCAGTTGTCCTTCCTTTGACCACTTTTAGTAGGTACTAACCATTGCGTACTAGAAACACCCCACAAGACCTGCAGGTTTGGAGATGCTCTGACCTTGTCATCTAGCCATCACAATTTGATCCTCGTCAAAATCGCTCATCTTTACGCTTGCCCATTTTTCCTGCTTCCAACACATCAACTTTGAGAACTGACTGTTCACTTCCTGCCTAATACATCCCAACAACGTCAATCAGGGTTGTTTATTTCGTGCTGTCAATTGTGTTAGCCGCACAACACAAGCTCAATACCTCCAATCTGTATTTCTGTTCCTCAAGCGATTCTGTTTTTTGGGTTGGTTTTTTTTTTTGGAAAAAATCCACCATCGTTTTCCACGTGTGTTTTTTTTTCTCTCTCGCTGCATTGAGTTTCCTGCAGGCTTTGGCACACATTTCGCAGGATGCTGGGCTGACTGGCACTGCCTTGCAGGTATTGTGAATTGTGAGCGAATTTACAATGCAGGCTGCACAATGCACCCTAGGAAATACGGTCGTATTCGCGAGAAGTATTCATTCCAACCTGCGATGATTTGAAATGATCCTCTGGCTTAATGGCAAGCATTTATGAGTGACATAATATAGAACGAGGAAAACCATGCATAAAGGGGTTTGAATCATAATAATGCATTATGTTCTGTGGTTCTCCATTTAGTTCCCTTGAAATGACTGCAATACGGCCTCCTCAAAATTATGGCGGCCATAAATATTTCATCATGCATCCTGTGCAGCACCTCGGACTACCAAGCTCATACAAATGCTCCCTTTCATACTCGTCATAGGTGCAATTCTATGATTTCTCCTGCCATAACACTAAACGGCTATTAAACCGTATTTGCATGCAGTGACATAATTCTTGCATTTAAACAAATGCAAATCGATAAGTCGAACTCTCATAATGTCACAACAAAAAATATACCAATTGGCTTGTTTACTGTCCACATCCTCTGACCTGGAAATTTGCAGTCGATAACAGTTCTACATTTCACCATTTGAAAAGAAAAAATAGAATAAAGGAGCAGCTGTGACAGTCATGTGAAACTAGCCTATCAGCGTACCGCTGCTCTTTATCAGTGCACCTCAGACCTGCCACGCAAGCGATATTCACACAGCTTCTCCATCCAGCACTGACAGACAGTGGTCATTTTAACACTCATCACTGTCACTACGCTGCTCATAGTCATAGCCGTGCTCCTTCATCAGGCCCACAATCTGCCTGAGATGTGGGAGAGAAGTGGTTTTGTTTTTTTGTTTTTTTTTTTAAATAAAATACATGACATCCTTCTTTGCATGCTAACAGATGGCTAACAGACGTATTAACACCTGCAAGCATGCAAGCTCCATTAGCACACTATTACATATTTAGGATGCCCTTTTCATGCATGGCTTCCCTCCTCACTCAATCTCGTTTCCTTGGTCTCATCTGTAAAACTGCAGATTATGAGGGGCGTTTGTATGTGTGTGTGTGTGTGTGTGTGTTTACTCTGTATTATGGTGGAAACTGAATGTTCCCTTAAGGATTGTAATATCTTTTTGGTTAATCAGGTTCAGGTTTCATGAATGTGCACCACAGCAATAAGCAGATGCATTAATAATTACATCAGAGGAAGGTCCTCGCAAAGATAGTGTGACAACATTGTGTGTGTGTGTGTGTGTGTGTGTGTGTGTGTGTGTGTGTGTGTGTGTGTGTGTGTGTGTGTGTGTG